>KV875098.1:467638-724070 GCA_001879275.1 Coniochaeta ligniaria NRRL 30616 | reverse complement strand
GAGGGAGGCGGTGGGGGTTGTGATGGCTAGACTCAGGGGGTTGGCGGCTAGGCAGGTTGAGGAGAGGCATGGGCTTGTGCTTGCGCTGGCTGCTGTGTTGGATTCGTTGCCGGGTTTTGTGCGCGGTGGAGTTGTCGAGGGTGGCGAGATGGCGGATGGGTTTGTAAGAGAGGCGCTCGAGGCGGTGGAGGAGATCATGGCTGATTGTCGGGAGAAGAAGTACCGGCGTCCGGAGCTCGTGGCCGAGGCAGCGGGCCAGCTTGTCGTGTCGTCGCTCCCGCTGCTACAGGCGGCTGTGCTTGGCCTCCGGGGAGAGAATGCTTCGTTACTGTCCGGGTCGGTGTTGGTGGCTTCGGAGGGACGGACGATAGCTGGTGTCGTGTCTACCATCGACTCGGCCGGGGAAAGCGGACGGGCTCGCCTACAAAAGCTCATCCCTATCATTCACGATAACCTACGAGAGTGGCTCAAACGGTCAGAGGAAGAGAACATAGCGGTTGCTGCTCGCGCGGGTCTGGTGCTGCTTTGTTTCTGCGACCCGGCCCTGCGCGAGGAGATCATCAGGGGATGGGCGGTGTCGGTCAAGCAGATTCCCAAGGGGAATGCTCGCGCCGGAACGGGAGCCTCAGGCGGCTACTTTGCCGCGCTGAGTATGGCATATCCGATTACGGCAACGTTTGAGAAGAAGGAGCAGGCGGAAGATGACAGAAAGCTGATCTGCAAGACTATCCAGGCGCGATGGGCCGGCGATAAGGATATCGACACTCGGGTAGCGATTCTCAAGAGCTTGACCGGCACGGAGGTGCTGAGACAGAATGCTGTCGAGCTGTTGGGGGTTGTTGAGGAGGGACTGGATGATTACACGACGAATGCGAGAGGAGATGTCGGCTCGCTTGTGAGGTTGCAGGCCATCAGGGCTACGAAGTCGGTCTGGCAGGCGCTCAGGGACCAAGAGGAGAGAGATGGCGACAAGCAAGGGCTTTCCGACGAGGTCACGAAGCTATTCCCCAGGATCTTGCGGCTGGCCGCGGAGAAGCTGGATCGAGTACGGGTCGAAGCGCAGGTTACTTTGTCGCTCGCGCTGAGTTCAAGGTAACAACACCCCACGACCCGACATTACAAGCAGTCTTGTAACAAAGCTAACACATCCAGCTCGTCCACCGACCTCCAAAAACTCACCTTCTCCTCGACAACCTACTTCCGCTTCCTTCTCGACCTCCTCTCATCCGACCCCGAGCCCTCCCACCCAACTCTCCATCCCATCTTCACGGCCCAGGTCTCTAGCCCAGCCCAGAAACAGACCTGCCTGTCCTCTCTCCTATCTGGCTACGTCACCTCAGCCGACACAGGCAACGAGGACCTAGTGATCAGCTCGCGCGCCGCACTAACGTCGTTCTGTGCGTCAACCGCCAACCGGCTGGCCGTCACCTCCGCGCTGGTTGATAATCTAGGCTTGTACGGCGGGCTGGACAGAGTCGTTGTGCCAACGCTGGAGGTCATTGCTTTCCTATTCCATGTCGGGCTGCTCGGCTCTCCTGGTGCCGAGAACACGGGACAGGGGGAGCATCACAAGTACAATTACAAGGCTCTCTGTCTGCTAGTCCAGAAGGCGTGTTACAAATCCGGCAACGTGAGGAAGATTGAGGCTTGTGTGAGGGTTTACGGTGCAGTGGCGGCGCTGGAAGAGCAGAGCGGCCGTAAGGTGGTGGAGGGCGTCAAGGAGGCGAAGAAGAGGCTCGGTGCGCTGCTCTTGCACCCGTGGCCCAGGGTCAGGAGTGTGGTTGTTGACGAGCTCTGGGGTTTGTTGGTTGTGGGTGGGGAGGATAAGAAGGCGGAGAAGTTGTTGGGTGTGGACTGGGGCACGGCTGAGAAGGGGGCTGTCAAGGGCCTCGTTGCCGAATTGGGGTTGATATGAGTGTAGAACCAATGTCGCCGATGCGAGTATCACCAGGGCAGACGACCGTGAAAGAAGAGCGGTGTGGCGACTTTCACCTTGATGCTGCAGATGCTTCCTGCATCATCTTGCAGTTCATTCTACTAGTAAAGGCCTCCTCTTGACTGTCGTGTATCCGGAGCACGGAGCTTTGCATCCCCGGTGAAGATCATGCAATCAGTTGCTGGTACAGCTGCATCTGATCGTCATATCACGTCGACAAGGCTGAAAAAGCCGGTTGGGTACAGAAGAAACAAGGCTTTCATCAACTATAGCACAGCTAGTAATATCTCAGCTGTACCGAGCAGGTGGTTAGAGATCAATGTCACTGAGCAATTGTCCATCACATCATGCACGCTGACGTGGGTAGACCGTCTCTCAGACGGAAACCAACATATTCTGATCCCTGCGAGTGGCCTAGATGTCATTGTGTGATTGAAGTTCTGACTGTCTGCAGGACATCTAGTGGTAGACAAAATGTCACACCTGCCGTGACGAAGGCCTTGTTGGAATTGAAAACGCCAGAATGATGTCGAGCGTCAAGGAATCGCTCCTCAGGCAGAGGTGAGTCTCGTACCAAGTGACTGGCTCAATTCCGTATCGACAGCTCGTGACAGCAGGTGGGTGAGGCTGTGCCACTGGCCATGACCACTTGAGTCTTGCCTCTTGAGGGCTGAGCTTGGTTGATGGGCCCGTAGCGACGCCGCGCGGACGGATTCTCTAATGACAATGTCAAATCATCGAAGGGTTGTTGGTGAATGCTACTGTGTATGTTCACAATGAAGTCCGATTGACGACCTAGACTCTAGAATCAGACCTAAGAAAAGACCCCTGCCCCGCTAATCGTTTCCCTCTCAACCTGGAAACCCCCACCTTTTCACGAGCTTTGAAGGTCTGGGGTAAATAAACGGCAAAAGTGTCGATGCTTCGTTTTCACCGCTGTGATGTAAAGCCGATTCTAGTAGACTATCACAGTCAGTCCAGCAGCGTATCAGCTCGCTGTAGGACGAAGATCAAATCACCTCAGGTTGCAGATTTGGACTGCAGCCATCCCGCGCACTTTGAGAAGGAACAGTACGTCATCCCGACTCTTGGTTCCCCGTCCCTTTGGCAGCTGCCGCCAGGTCCAATCAGGCACATGCATCGACAAGTGACGGTGAGGGACCAATGACTTCGCTTCACCACTGCTGACCACTGCTGGCTCAAATAGTTCACGAGATCTCTTACTTTCCATTCCACCTCACTTTGCTTCACTTTCACTTCGAAGGGTCACGGCGCCTCAGATCTGTCGCTCAACCCCGCCTCTTCTCTTGCTCCCTACATTCATCACCACTCGGCTTGCGGCTAAGTGACTTGTTCTACCCATCTACCTGGCAAGTGCGACGATAAAGGTACGAGACTACATTTCTACTATTTTGCCCTCTCTTCTACCCTCGCCCGATCTACCTTGTACCGACTGTCTCGTCCTACAGTTTTGCCCTTCCACCAGCTTCCCCTTTGCCACTACTATCCCTTCAGTTGTCTGTAGCAGCAACTAACAACACTCTGACTGTCTAGACTTGAGCACGGCATTCGAGCAGAACATCCACGATCTAATCAACCCCGGTCTACCAGTCAGCAACTTCCTTTCAGCGCGGAACGATCTCGAAGCTTGTTAGTAGTCGAAGCTCTCGAGTAGCGCCCTCTTTGATACTTTAGCTCGACTGTACCTGGTTGGACAATGCGGTCGCTGGTGTTTAGCGCAACTATTTGAAGTATCTACCTGGTTATTCTTGGACTGAGCAATACGATTACGGCCATATCGATGACGAGCAAGAGTTCACCACCAGTATCCATATCCTCTCGTCCATCACTCCCCCAAACTTCCGGGTCGACGCGCCAACTTGGCGTCGCAACAAGCAAACAAGATGAAGGCCGACATGGGTCGGGACTATTACGCGGACCTTGAACTGCCATCCAATGCAGACATCAACGACATCAAGAAGCAGTTCCGGAAACTAGGTATTGCGCATACCTCGCTCCCTCCCTTTTCGCATTGCTGACTTATATATAAAGCTCTCAAGTACCATCCAGACCGCAATCCTGGAAGAGAGGCCGAGGTCAACTCCAAGTTTCAGACCATCCAGTCCGCGCACGAGATTCTCACGAATCCGGAGCAAAAGGCTAAGTACGATACGCACCGGAGTCGCACTACAAGTCGCTACCCAACTGCCTCTGGCGTGAGGGGCAATCCATGGCAAAATGCCGGCAGTAACTTTCCTCCGCCGCCCAGGCGCCCACCGATGCCGACACGCCCAAGCGCGGCCTCACGATACACCTCATGGCAGACTCCAGAACAGAAGTCGCCTCGCGAGGATCCAAATGCGGCAGCGCGTGCATGGGACAGGATGAGACCGGGCTCGAGCAGACAAAGCCACTATTCGACAACCACTTCGGGCTCCGCTTCAAATACTGGCTCGCGTAGGACACCTACCAGGCCCATGGACCCGCCACCACCGCCTCCCCGAACTGATGCTCAACGAAAGAAGGCGGAAGCATCGTTTGGGACCAGGAGGACCAACTTCACTCAGTCAGTACCGGATGAGCCAGCCGCGGCCACCAGCTCGTACACAACGAAGCGGACGAATCTCTTCACACAGGCAGCTGAAGCAGAAAAGCAGAAGCGCAAAGAATCCGACTATATAGACCCCCTGAGCAAGCAGTTCCAGGAGACGTTCGTGGATGGCCGGCAGAGGACGCCGTATTCTGTCCATAGTGGCGAGAAGTTCAATCCCTTTGACGGGACCAATGTCAACCGCGGAAGAAGTGTCAGAGACAATCTCCGTTCCGGCTCGATCTCAGGCAACGGCAGCCAACCTCCCAGCCCGCCGTCAAGACGGAGGAGCGCGAGCGTTCCAGACGAGGCAGAACCTATGTCTTCCCCGGGCAGAAGTCGGGCTGGCCACAGGTACACGCCTCCTGAGCAGACACGCCCACCCGCTTCGGTTTTCGGTGACATGAATAACCAAAATGCATCCGCGGCCAATTCCAATCGTAAGTTCAAGATTGGGCAGTGTCGCCATGAAAGTTGGGGCTAACAAAGTGACCAGCGCTGGGAAATGGAAGCTCATCGGCTAAAGGCAAAGACGGCGCTACAGTGTATGGTTTCCCATCCCATTTCCGCAAGTCATATTCTCAGATGTCGAACTTTGAGAAGTGCGCCAAGGCACAGCACGCGAACAATGATGCAGATGCTGGAGGAGGTCGAGACTGGTACCATCTGTCGGCAGACTTCCAGGACTTGCTCGCGAGAGTCTATCCCAGTGGCTCAGCGCAAGCAGGTACCGGTGAGGCCGAGTCGTACGAGGTCAAGCAGGCCCGACAGTTGCAAGATCTCATCAATAGCAAGAAGAGGTCTCATGATCCTGCAAAATCATCTCCAGACTCGTCATCTGGAAAACCATCCCCGGCAAAGAAGCGTGCTGACCATTGTGCGACATGTAGCTTCGGAATGACGGTCGACGACGACACGTTCACGCCCACGAGCGAGCAACAGCGATTCATGCGGAAGAGTGCTGATAGTATCAACACTAGGTTTGTTGCTGACAACTTTTCCGCAAATGATTGGCAGTTCAATGCCGGAAGGTCTGATGAGGATGCATTCGTTGCTGCTAAAAAGAGAGCCCAGAGAGCGGCGCGGCGCGGGACCTCATCTCCTAGGAAAGATGGGGTGAACATGAGCCATGAGACAACCTCGGATCCTCAGTTGCACAGCCAAACGCAGACGGAGAGTGGCTTTGACGCTGCTCAATGGACCGAGAAGATCGGCCCAGAGGCCTTTGTACCGAGACCGCCACCCCGAAACGCCTCGGCGTCCCCCACTAAGCTCAATCGACCGATCAAGAAGGCAAAGCCCGTGAGGATGACCGCGGGTACAGCGGGGCTGGTCGATGAGGATGAAAGCAGCAGCAGCGAGGATAAGACGCGGCCAGGCACTGCCATGGGCAGCACTGACAACGCACCACCAGTTACCACAGACAGCCCCGTCGCGATGGATATCGACACGCCTCCCCCAGAACCCGAGAAGACAACCACAGAGCCAAAGGTGGCCAGAAACATTCCCGTGGAACCGTCGAAGCCCGAATGGCGAGCTGGGAATGTGGCTGGTGTCGGAACTGCTGAAGCGACGACGCCTCCAGACCCCAATAGGATGGGATCCGAGGACAGCAGCGACTTTCTGTTCGCCGACTTCAAGAATGTCGCGCCATTCGCACCGCAACCTGGCGGTCTCGCATCATTGGGCGACCTGAAATCAAGCTTACCGTTCGAGAGCAAGGCCGCCCCCAGACTGGCTGTCGAGAAAGAGCAATCAAAGCCTCTATCCTTCCCGACGTGTCCGAAATCGCCTCGGCCTCCAACAGTGCTCGCCGTCTCCAACCTGAAGCCCAGCAACGATGCGTGGGAGAAATACGTCCACGAATTCCACCACTACATGGAACAGTGGGCCGACTTCAACGCTCGCGTCACGGACCATTTCAATGCGAGGAAGAACTTGATCAGCGAGAGCAAGAAGCTGACTGGCTTCAACTGGGTGGAGGCCCGTGGTGATGCCGGGCTCCGCAAGTACTTGCAGTGGTGTGAAGAAGACAAGATCGTGCGCCAGAAGTGGATGGTGGCATGTGAAGCCCATGAGTTGCGCGTGAGGGAATTTGTGAAGTATAGGGAGAAGATGTTGCAGTAGACGCAATGTCCTGCTTTTTTCCGACCGAGAAAACTTGTACTACTATGTATCACGCTACGGTGGGCGTGTGGAGGAGAACCTCATTACCACAGACGAGGACCAGTCTCGTTAAATTGGCTGCTCAAAGGGAGCATGGCGGGATCATCCTGATGATTCGAGGCCGGGCAAGTTATCGTGTGGATGTACCGGATCATACCATTGCATAATCGGCGCGACGGTGTTGAACACTTCGTTTCTTTACACATCGGTGTTGGGTCAGGACGGTCAGGGTAGATTTAGGCATAAGCAACCACGGCATGGCCTTGGAAGGCACAGGAGCTTAATGGCAAGATAGATCTTGGCATATGTTGCTTTCAACGGTGGTAAAATGCGTCTGAAGCCCATAGACATAGCAATTTTGGGTGTCCGAACTGGATGATGCTGAGGCATGATATGTCCATAAGTACCTACTCGACATCACTAGTAAATAGAATGGAGTGTTGAGCTTCTACTCAACCTGTATTGCGAAACACGTCACGAAAGTGAAGGCGAATTCCAGCTCTTGCATGAACGCGGGTGAGAAAGATGTAAACACCAGACACTTCCAGCAAACGATATAGCAGATCATGCCAATGTCGGGTTGTGGCTTCAGCCTCATCGCCCCATCTGGTGATGTCTCGAGCTCGAATGAGAAAATCCATCCCTTGCTTCCCGATTGATCTACACTAGAGTCAGCTGCCAAGTGCCGGGAGACGCCTGGTTGGACACACAAGTAAACACAAACAGTAATCCAAGACATTCTAGACATGATACACGGTGGAACATGCCAGAGGAGCGTACATCGCGTCCCTGCATTTTTCATCTCTTGTGTGAAACGCCCATGTGTCGACCACTTGGACAGGTCTTAAATGCCCTCCTTTTCTCCATCCTCCTCTCCTACACTAGCTCCCGTTGTCCTCGTCGTGTTCTTGACTCTATCCTCTTCTCACCTTGGGCTTAATCCGCTATCACCAGGTCTACAGCTCTAGCAGCATCACACATACCCACCATCAAAATGCCCCGGTCCCGGCTCGACAACCAATACACACCCTCAGTCCCCTCGCCCCTAAACCCCGACACGCGGTACGACTGCTCCCGCACACCGAAACAACACACCCGTCCCAGACCCGTGGCGAGACAGTCATCACCAACCCTCAGCTACGCGCAGCACATCCTCCGCGCCAAAGCAGCCGAGGCATGGCGGTCCGAGGCGCGGTCCGAGGCCCTCCGCCGCGCCTGGGGCTACACGGAGCACCAAGACCCGACGGCGGACAGCAGCCCCCTCAGCCGCGCCGCGCTCGACATGCACCGCGACGAAAACAGCGCCCGGACAGAAGAGGCGGCAGTAGTAGACCTCGAGCACAGCCTCGGGCTAGACCCTCTCTACTCGCCGCTCGCGCTCGCGGCGGCGGCGGAAGAGAAGCCGTCGTTCGGCCTCCTGCAGCCCTTCACCGTCGACCTGTCCGCTGCCGCGGCGGCGACCTCCGAGGAGTACCGGCAGCCGCATACAGGGAGCGGTGACGGTGCGAGGCCGCCGTACAAGGGGGTTGCGCGGAAGGCGCTGCTCGTCATCGGGCTGCTGTGTCTCTGGTTCTGTCTACTGCCGAGCATGCGGTACAGGGCCGGCATCAGGCAGGGCATGGTTGTGCGGGTGGTGAGCTCGTGAAAAAGAAAACTTATCCGGAACCGGAGGGAAAACCCGGCTTTTTTTTTTTTGGCAACCACTTTTCCAGTTTCGTCTAAGCGGGGAGAGAGAGAGAGAGAGAGAGCCCCGTGCAGGAGAGCTGGTTGATAGGGAGGGGAGTTTCACGCCTCGGCCCCTCTTTCGTCGCGGTACTATACAGTCGCTCGTGATTCGACGTGATCATACATCATCATCATCATCCGCCCCTGTCGAAGGCACACAAGCCCGGTACTACCTCGTCTTCTTATCCTCCTCCCTAGGCCGTGGTATCTGCACCCCCGTCCCAGCCGGCCCCGCGTCCTTCTCGCCCGACTGCTGTTGCCTCTCCACCTCCTCCTCCCGCTTCTCGGCATCCTCTTTCGCGCTCGCCTCCTTCTGCTTCCGGATGGCGGTCTCGACCTGCCATATGGCCCTCTCCAGCTCGACCTCGAGCGCCGGCAGGCCCAGCTCCTGCGTCATGCGCTTCGCGCCCGCCTGCGTCAGCAGCATGGTCTCGCCCTCCGGGTGGTGCGGCGGGTCGATGGCGGGTGGGGGGAAGGGCGTGATGTTCTCCGACATGTCGGTCTCGGGCGTGGTGGTGGGCTTCGGGCTCGACTCGAGGGGCGGCTCCTGGGCCGCGTAGACGGCGTCCAGCACCGGGGAGGGGGTAGGGGCGAGGAGGTCGGACTTGAGGAGGAATTGGAGGTGTTTGCCGCCCTGGATGGCGCGCCAGTGCGACCAGGCTCTGTAGACTAGGTAGAAGAAGGGGATGTTGGGGACGCTGTATGATATGTGTGGATTAGGATTTGGGAATCTGTATCATAGAGGGGAAGAACACTTACACTGGAATGAGCGCCACGGGCGCGGAGATGGGCATGCCGATGAGACACCATATCAGTTTTCTTTTGTGAAGCGCCTCTCGCTCCGTAGCCAGTGTTTTTATCACGCCTGGGATTTTCTCTGTTGGTATTAGGGACTTGGGGTAGACGACCTCGACCTTGTCCGTCCCGTCCTCCTCCTGCGTCTTCCGCCTCTCGGAGAGCGGGGGCACGGATTTGAGGCCCCATTCCTCATAGGGGATGCGGCGCAGGGCGCGGTTGCCGTAGGTCACGACCGTCTTCTGCCATCCCTTGTCCTTCTGCTCCCAGCCTGCCCAGGTCTTGGCGGCTTTTTCTTGGATGCGCTCCGAGTAGGACTGTGTGCCTGAGGAGCCTCCTTTTGCGGCTTCGAGGCGTTGGCAGTAGAGGAGGGTGCGCCGGGTGGAGATGGGGAGGAGGTAGAGACGCATTGTGAGGGTTTGAGGGGGGAGAAGCTGTCGAGAGGGATGGTGGAGGGATTGAGAGACCTAGAGGGCTGAAATAGGGTGCCTTCTCTAGGTAGTTATTGTCTGGGAGCAACACACAGCATTGCCTCTAGAAAACGGAAAGAAAGAAAGAGCGGAATGGACGAGGAATTGGAGGAAGAAGACGATGCAAGGGAGGCAGGGCTGTGAAGTTGTCGCGATCTTGAATTGCCTTGTAAAATTGGGCCAGACTCATGAGCTGGGGTTAGCTGCCAGTGACGACATTTCCGTCATAAACTGGGCCAGAAAAAGCTTGCTAGAGAGGTACTTCTGATTGCGCTGTAGCTCTAGAACCTGTCTGAGCTTTCAGGGCTGGAAGACCCCTGCTTTTCCTCCCCACTGGCGGGTCCGGCAGTTGACTGGCTGTACTCATCTAACAGCATTCGTCTTGGTTCCGATACGCTAATTTCTGCCCTGGCGACGGGACAAACACTGAATTGAACCTGTGATCAGGGCTGTAGCCGACCAAGCCGCCAGCACCCGCATCCGCCGCGATTTGACTTCGGTCCTGCTTCTACGATCTCCTCGCAACCAGTATGAGGTCGCAATAACCTCAATCTCACAGTTTCGCGGTGCTGTCGTCGGTTGCAGGTGGGTGATGCCATCTCGGGACCTCGTCGTCACCACTTCCACATCGAGCCTCATCCCGCCAAGACACCATGAGTGACACGGCCTCCGACCCTCACTCACCCCAGACCGGCGTCTCGGTTGGGACGGGTTCGACAGTCAATTCACGTGCTCCTCGACCGCGGGAACCGCGAACAATACCGCGTAAGTCGCAACTTGCACAGAGCAGTTCCATGCAGCAATAGGCACTGACACTGCAGATTACCAGCCTGGATCGACTCTTACGAAGTGCGATACGGAGAACCTACCGAAGCCGCCATACGCTCCTTATACAGACCACCCCCTCCAGCCGCGACACCCCAGCACAACAACACGCCCTCCGAGCTACGCCGCCGCGTGTCGCGAGATGGCTACATCTACCCGGGCGACCAGGCCCTCACCGAAGCCAAACGGTCGCGCCTCACGCTCCAAAACATGCTACGCAAGGGCGGCGCCGAGCGCGGCCGCAAGTGGGACCACCTGCGGTCCGCCGAGCCCGTCGTCGTCTCCAAGTTCCTCATGTCCGAGACGGGGTCTCCCTGGCGCAACTTCGTCCGCTCCAGCGCCTACGGCCACTTGTCGAACGAGGAGGCCCAGATCGTCGGCGTCGACGAGCTGGACAAGATGCAGCCGGGGTTCAACAACCCCGTCGACATACCGCGGTCCGGCGACCTTAAGAGGTCGCGCGCCAAGAGGACGGCGGCGCTGTACAAGCGCCTCTGGAACGGGATGCTGAAGCACCCGCTCGTGCCGCTCGCGCTCCGGCTGACGGTGTTGATTACGAGCGTCATTGCCCTGGCGCTGGGGATCAAGATCCTCGAGAGCGTGGAGGGCCACGCCAGCCAGGGCGCGGAGTGGACGCAGGCGGTGGTGGCCATCGTGGTCGACTGCGTGGCGATTCCGTACATCGGGTACATGACGTGGGACGAGTACACGGGCAAGCCGCTGGGGCTGCGGACGGCGACGAGCAAGATATCGCTGGTGCTGATGGACCTGTTCTTCATCATCTTCAAGTCGGCGAGTACCACGCTGGCGTTTGAGGCGCTGGTCTATCACAACTCGCCGCTGACGGTGGTGGAGAGGTACTCGCGGGCGCTGGCTGCTTTTCAGACGACGGGGCTCATATCGTGGACCATGACGTTCACGGTCAATGTGTTTAGGCTGGTGCAACGGCTGGGCGGGAGCGAGGAGGACATGCATATGTGGGGAGGCCACGGTGGTCATGGTGGCCATGGTTAGCTTCCAGGTTGTAGGATTGGCACAACGCCGTTTTGTAATTGTAGCAGTATTGTTACTGTTTGGATGATTCATGATAGCATACATAGATGGCCTCCAGGCGTCATACAATAAGACATCAAGGTCAACATCAAGGATGAAGTTGAGGCATGACTCACCCCGTACTAAGCTGAGGCATCCTGCTCTCAAAGGAGTATGAGCACATGTCTAAGGTAAGGTTGTTCCAGACTCATGCTTGACAAAACCTGGAAACTAAAGGTTGGTACTTGGTACTTTGCACGCTCCAGGGTTGGATGGCGTCAAAGCGCGGTTGCTGGCGGCTAATCTAGCGCAGCCGCTCCCTAACCCTGCTAATTTAGGTCTTTAGCGTGTGACGCACAGACCGGCCAGTCAGTCACACTCGCCGTGGTGGGGCTCGGCAGCCTGGGGATGAGCCACCTCCCCAAACCTGACGCCTGGATGGCACCTGAAGGCAACATTACCAACAAGAAGCCGCTCTGAATCTCCTAATCGCCTGCCATTCTGCGAAACCAAGAGTTTTGCCCTCTCACTCTCTCCGACCTTTATTGATCTTTCTTCCAGCCGACTGCGCACCTTAACCCTTTGTAACACCCATTCTTGCCCTTTCCGTCAGCCTGTTCTTGGAGCACGTTCCTCGTGGGGCCTTCGCCACGACTACCTTTCATTTATTTCCAACGACCGCCTCACCACTTCCGCCACACCACATCATAGCTCGCAGCTCGCACCACATCTCTCCCCATACAGCCACCCTGCCGCGAGCACTGCCGCGAAGCCGATCAATAGTCCAGAAGTGCTGATATCGGAGAGCGACCCTTGAATCCATCTCCGACACATCTCTCAGCCTGACAGACGGCGCCTGCATTCCGAGCCGCTGAAGGGCGTTGGAACCCATCACACCTCTACCGTCATGGTACCACCACCATCACGCGGGAACAACTTCCCCGCCACCCCGGATCGCGATGATATCGATAAAACGTTCGTATATGCCTCGGCATCGTGACTATCCCTATGCTAACCCCATTAGATGGACCTATCTCCAGGCGGGTATCGACCGCATTATGGACAACCTCCATGAAGGCATGGACATGCAGACTGTACGTGGATATACCTTCGATGCCGGTAGACACGCTTGCTAACTATCGTCTTCCTGCAGTACATGGGCATCTACACGTTAGCAACAATTTCATGCGCCTTCCGCCGCGTTTCTTACTGACTTTCTCCAGAGCTATCCATAACTTCTGCACATCGCAGAAAGCCGTCGGCTTCAACCCGCAGCAGAACATGCATACTGGCGCTCATAGGGGAGGTTCGTAGCTCGGGCTCACGTTGCATATCAGCGTTTGGGATGCTAACCTGTACCAGCTCATCTTCTCGGAGAGGAGATCTACAAGAAGCTCATCGAATACCTGACGGCCCATCTCGACCAGCTTGTGCAAGAGTCAAACTCTCACCAAGACGAGGCTCTGCTCGCCTTTTACATCAAACAATGGAACCGGTACACCACTGCCGCCAAGTACATCCACCATCTCTTCCGCTACCTCAATAGACATTGGGTGAAGCGCGAAATGGACGAGGGGAAGAAGCACATCTACGACGTGTACACGCTCCATCTCGTGCAGTGGCGCAGCGTCCTCTTTGACAAGGTTTCAGAGAAGGTTATGGCGGCGGTCTTGAAGCTGGTCGAGAAGCAGCGCCAGGGCGAGACCATCGAGCACAGCCAGATCAAACAAGTGGTCGACTCATTCGTGTCCCTCGGATTGGACGACCAGGATTCGACCAAGACGACGCTGGACGTCTACCGCTACCACTTCGAGCGTCCCTTCTTGGAGGCAACCAAGCAGTTCTATACCGCCGAGAGCAAGCAGTTCGTGGCGGAAAACAGTGTTGTGGAATACATGAAGAAGGCAGAGACACGCCTAGACGAGGAGGAGGAGCGTGTCAAGATGTACTTGCATACCGATATTGCCATGCCCCTGAAGAAGGCGTGCAACCAAGTCCTCATTGCGGAACATTCTGGGCTCCTCCGCGACGAGTTCCAGGTTCTTCTCGACAACGACCGAGAAGAGGATATGGCTAGGATGTATAGCCTTCTGTCTAGGATACCAGATGGACTAGACCCTCTACGAAGCAAGTTCGAGGCCCATGTGCGGAAGGCCGGTTTGGCCGCAGTCACCAAGGTCTCTGCGGACGTCGAAAAGCTAGAACCCAAGGTCTACGTCGATGCGCTGCTTGAGATCCACACACAGTACCAGGGCCTCGTCAAGAGGGCCTTCAACGACGAGGCCGAGTTTACGAGATCTCTGGACAACGCCTGTAGAGAGTTCGTCAACCGCAACGATGTGTGCAAGTCTGGGTCCAACAAGTCGCCCGAGCTGCTGGCCAAGTATACCGACGTCTTGCTACGGAAGAGCGGTACCGGTATCGAGGAGGCCGAGCTGGAGAATACTCTGAGCCAGATAATGACTGTGTTCAAGTATATCGAGGACAAGGATGTCTTCCAGAAGTTCTACTCCCGGATGCTGGCGCGGCGGTTGGTGCACAGCAACTCCTCCTCGGACGATGCGGAGACGAGCATGATCAGCAAGCTGAAGGAGGCCTGTGGTTTCGAGTACACCAACAAACTGCAGAGGATGTTCCAGGACATGCAAATCTCCAAGGATCTCAATGAGGGATTCAAGGAGCACGCAAGGGCCCTGGACACCAAGGTCCTCGACTCGCAGTACTCTATCCTCGGCACTGGCTTCTGGCCGCTAACAGCACCCAACACGACTTTCAATCCCCCGATCGAGATCTCAGCAGACTGCGAGCGGTTCTCGCGCTTCTACAAGAACAAGCACGAAGGTAGGAAACTGACTTGGTTGTGGCAGCTCTGCAAGGGCGAGGTCAAGGCGACCTACTGCAAGAACACCAAGACTCCGTACACCTTCCAGGTCTCGCTGTACCAGATGGCCATCCTTCTCTTGTTCAACGAAAAGGACCACCAGACCTACGATGATATCGCGTCGACGACGCAGCTGAACAGCGAGGCTCTCGATCCTTCGCTCTCTATACTGTGCAAAGCCAAGGTCCTACTCATGAAGCCGGACGGAAAGGTCGGCCCGGGCGCGAACTTCGTGCTCAACTACGAATTCAAGAGCAAGAAGCTACGGGTGAACCTGAACGTGGGCATGAAGTCCGAGACGAAGCAGGAGGAACAGGAGACCAACAAGACGATTGAGGAGGATCGCAAGCTTCTTCTTCAGGTGAGTCTATTTTGTGCGTTTCACAACCAAAGAAGTAGTTCTAATCGCGTTTCACAGTCGGCCATTGTCCGCATTATGAAGGCTCGCAAGCGGATGAAGCACCAGCAGCTGCTGAGCGAGACGATCAACCAGATTCGGCAGCGGTTCGTGCCGAAAGTGAGCGACATCAAGAAGTGCATCGAGATCCTGCTCGACAAGGAGTACCTCGAGCGTCTGGACGACGACGACCTTGGATACCTGGCTTAAGCGCATTGTGGCTGGCATGTTATGTACGAATAGGGGCTGGGTGTCGTCCGCAGCCGTCTAGCACCAGCACGGTGACTGCTGTCTGAGTGCTGGTCGAAGGAGGCTGGAGTGCGGCAAGGGTGCAGCTTGATATCCGGTCTTTGTGCCTGGCCGGGTTACCTTGATTTGCACGTTATGAGGTGCTCCAGAGGCAGTATCGTCCTTGAGGTTAGGGTACAATGGGGCGCATAGAGCAAGCTTTTAGGTTGGTCGACATGCGGCCATAGGGGCAGCTAGACATAGCTGCGCTCGAGGTGTAATCATCTGTCTGCTGGCCTTGCTCATCTGCACGGCAGTTCCCAATGCACCGTTGTAGGCTGATTCTGCATCAACCGCGGGATAGCTCTCGCGGTCAGGTCAGAGTGGACGTCGAACCAGTGTCTTGTCAGTCTTAGGCGGTCGGTTGATAGCATTCGTCTCTTATCAGATCTCTCCATATCAGATCGGGTTAAGGGACACACGATAGACTCAGTAGCAATTGAGATTCCTTAAACTTACCTTACCTTAACCCTGGCCGTTGCTTATCCACAAGAGAGAGGCACGACTCACAAGCCCCAACCCAGACATGCCGCCTGACTCAACCACCCCGCTCCCCGGACCCCATACCCCCCACAAGTTCCTCGACCAGCCGGCCGGGAACAACTCCGTCCCTCCAGACATCGCGAAGCGGACTTCGTTTTCCGCGGCCATCGCGCGCCATTGCGGCATGTCGGTGGCCATGTCCACGGTAAGTAATAAGCCATAACCTAGTCTGGTATATATGTAAGACGGGCACTCTTCTTTTCTCCGCGCGTTCTAGTGAACGTTCCGCCTCACACCTACCCGAACACTCTTCATCCAAGAAGTTCGAATCTGTAACCGCGTGACACACACAACACACAACCATGTCTCCCCCCTCCACCCCCAAGCGGCCGGTCCGCATAGCTGGCTGCTCGGGCGGCTTCACCGACCGCGCGCGCGCCATAACAAGCCTCGCAGCCGACCCGGACGTCGACGCCGTGATCGGCGACTGGCTGTCCGAGATGGTTCGTTTATCCCCCTCCCTCCCTCCCTCCCTCTCTCCTTCACTCCACCCGTCCCATCCAGTTTCTGATCCTCGGCGTCCGCCGGCGGTGGTTTAGACAATGACAGTCCACGGCAGCGGCAAGGTCCGCAACCAGCCCGCCGCCGCCCAAGCGGACACGCTCGAGGCCCGGATGGCCACGGCCATGTACGCCGAGACGTTCCTGCAGTGCTTCGAGCCGGCCATCGAGAACCTGGTCAGGAACGGTGCTAAATTGGCGGTGAACGCGGGCGCGAGCGACACGGAGCTGCTGGCGCGCGTGTGCGCCAGGATGATCGCCGACCGGGGGCACGGCGACAGGCTGAAGGTGGCGTGGGTCGAGGGCGACGAGGTCACGGACCAGGTTAACCGCTTGATTGGGAAAGGGGAGAGGTTTGAAAGTCTTATGCACGGTAAGGCGCTGGAGGAGTGGGGGCTGGAGCCGGTCTGCGCGCAGGCGTACCTGGGGGGGATGGGCATCGCGGAGGCGCTGAGGCGGGGCGCGGACGTGGTTATCTGTGGGCGGGTGGCGGACGCGGCGCCCGTGGTCGGGATGAGCGCTTGGTGGCATGGTTGGGGCGCCGGGCAGTTCGATGAGTTGGCCGGGGCGCTGGTGGCGGGGCATTTGATCGAGTGCTCTGCTTATGTGACTGGGGGGTATTTCTCCGGGTTCAAGGAGTTGATGAAGACGGGAAAGCATGTTAATATGGGGTTTCCGATTGCGGAGGTTGATTTCAGGGGGGAGTGTGTGCTTGCGAAGGAGAAGGGGACGGGGGGTTGTGTGACTGTTGAGAGTGTTACGAGCCAGCTTGTTTATGAGATTCAGGGGCCGTGGGTTTTACTTCATCCACCCGTGCGAGGGATACCAAGTACTGACGGTGAACAGATGGTACTACAACTGCGACGTCGTAGCCGACCTGCAGGGCATCCAGATGGTCCAGCTGGGCGAGGACCGCGTGCGCGTCAGCGGAGTCAAGGGCCTGCCCCCGCCACCCACCACCAAGGTCGGCATCACGGCCCCGGCCGGGTTCCAGGCCGAGTGGCACATCTACCTGTGCGGCCTGGACATGGCCGAGAAGTGCGCGGCCACGGAAGCCCAGGTCCGGTACGCGATCGGCGAGGAGAACATCGCCAGGTTCACCACCCTGAAATTCCACCAGAACGGGACGAGCCCCGTCGACGCCGAGAACCAGGACCTGGCCACGGTCGACTTCCGCATCTTCGCGCAGACGCGGGACCCGGAGCTGCTGCGGCCCGACGTGCCCAACGGTTTTAATCGGTGGGTGCTCGAGCTCTTCCTCCAGAGCGTGCCGGGGGCGAGCCTGTCCAACGACCTGCGGCAGACGGTGCCCAAGCCGTACTACGAGTACTGGGTCTCGCTCCTGCCGCAGGCGGAGCTGCGGCACCGCGTCCACCTCCTGTTCGGGGAGGACAACCGGATAGTCGACATGCCCGCGCCCGCGCAGACGCGCGTCTACCCGCGCCGGCAGCCCAGCTACGAGACGGCGTCCCCGCTGCCGCTGGACTCGTGGGGGGAGACGGCGCGCGCGCCGCTGGGCCACGTGGTGTACGGGCGGTCGGGCGACAAGGCGTCGGACTGCAACGTGGGGTTTTTTGTCAGGAACGACGACGAGTGGGACTGGCTGCGCAGTCTGCTCACGGTCGACAAGATCAAGGAGCTGTTAGGTCCGCACGAGTACAAGGGCAAGCCGATCGACCGGTTCGAGATACCGGGCGTCAGGGCGGTGCATTTCCTGCTGCACGATCACCTGGACCGGGGGTATAATGCGTGCAGCAACTACGATACGCTGGGGAAGCTGGCTGGGGAGTATCTACGGGCCAAGACGGTGGATGTGCCGAGGCGGTTCTTGGAGAGGGGGCGGATATAGGGGGGATGGAAGGGAAGGGATGTAACATCAACGGCTCTGCTTGGTTCGATGGTGTAGTTGGTTTATCACGTCAGTCTAACACACTGAAGGTCCCCAGTTCAAGCCTGGGTCGAATCATTGCGAGGACACTCGTCTTTTTGCAGTCTTTTTGCAGGGGGTGACGCTTTGTGGGTGGATAGGGTGGGCCAGAAGCGTACCATGAGTCGTGCTGCTCTAGTCCGAGTTCTGTTCAGTGAAGGTGTGTTCATTCTGTTGGTCCGACGGACATAAATCCGATCCTAGCAAAAAATAACTATCGACATGCAATGTACGTACCATACATGCAGAGCAAAAGTCTCGGATACGGGGAGTCGAACCCCGGGCTGATGAGTGAGAGTCATCGATGTTACCGCTATACCATAGCCGATGTGGTAAGTGAACAGAGTGGGATTCGAACCCACGCCTCTTGCGAGACTACGAAGCGGGTGGTGGTGGTCCTGGAGGGATCACCGGTTACCTGAACGTAGCGCCTTAGACCGCTCGGCCATCTGTCCTGCTCGATTGATGAGGGCGGCTCCGTTATTGGGAGTTGTGGACCCTACCTAGCCGGTAGCCATGACAGGGGCGCTCACAGCATGTGGAGAAGAGCACGTCGACGGTGTGATGAGAATCAAGAGGCATTGTCATTAGACTTGAACATCCGGCTCGGCCAGTTGCCCGCGGCCGTTCATCTACTTCGTCCATTTTTGCTGTCCCAAACAGCTACAACAGCCTGGGATACAGAGAATGGCTCCACTCTTGCGCCTCGGTCGCCGTCCGTCTAGCCTTCTTCTCTCCAACTTAGTCTCCGTCACTTCCAGAGTAGTAAAGACCGTCTTCGCGCCGTCGGTACGGCAAATCGGAAGCACCGCGTCGAGCAGATCGTATGCGTCGTGATGATCTTCTTAAAGCAAAGGTATCGTATCATCTGCCAACCAGCGACGACGCCCAACGCCGTAGCCAGGTCCCTCTTCCGGCGTCTTCTCTTTCTCCCACGTGGCGTGCCCGGCGGAGTGAGTGTAGGGACCCTGCGCCCTTTCCAACGAACGTGTGAGGTGTGGCGGATTAAACAAAACAAGCCGAGTGTCGTCGTCGCTCCTTCGGAGAGAAGCTCGAACGGACAGGCTGTCGCATAACGCCTGGTCATAAGCCCGCCGGTGACCCCTTTATGAACGCCATTAAATATGCTCGTGTAACCAACCGAGTCGAGGCAAACCCTCAGGTAATCGCAACTTTTTCGCGGCCAACCCGTTGCCCAAGCGACTCGCGCTCTTACTAGAGAATGCCCGAGTCTTTCAGGGCATTGTTCAGAATCGTTTCCTTAACGGCGGCGAATACCAGCCTGATGTTTGATGTGTCGGTTGCTTGTGTCAGGCTGCGGTTGTCAGCATTTTGTGTCCTAGTTGACCTCTCATACAGCAATGAGACTCACTGAGGATAGAGATTCAGATGCGCCCGATTGACCTGATTAAACCTCCACAGCAGGTATTTAGCGGCTTTATTAACGTCGCTCCCGCCGGAGTAATCCGGGAAGTAGTTTCCCAACGGTGATCTAGACAGCTTCTGCTTGAAAATGTCGACCTTGTTCAAGAAGAGAATGATACTCGTCCTCATGAACCACCTGGAGTTGACGACCGAGTCAAAGAGTAACAGACTCTCCATCATCCGGTTCTAAGTCCGTGTCAGCGAGTGATTCCCCTATCGGGATGTACTAAAGCCTACCTGGCTGCTCTCCTCCAGCAGCACCTGGTCGTATTCACTGAGTGCGACACAAAATATGATGGAAGTGACATTCTCGAAGCAGTGGATCCACTTCTTGCGTTCGCTGCGCTGTCCACCGACATCGAACATGCTGGATAACTGCGTTAGCTTGTCTCCGACAACTTGGGGGGTCGCGCCGACTCACTGTATACTAAGCTGTCCCATCTGAAATCGTGTCTCGTATATACCAGTCGTTTTCGTCCGCGCCCGCAGCACGTCCATCTCGTTAGGCAGGTAGTCTGGGCTCACGATCCTCTCGGCCTCTTGGAAGAAGCTGCGCAGGAAGGTTAGCAAATTCCTCTTCACCATCTGAGAAGTTGCAAACGCACTATTCCGCAGAGTCCATGAGGTAGAACTCGGTCTGCCGCTCCATCAGCTGGTCCTTGGCCGGGTCGTTCCATATCGATATCACGGCCTGGCCGACCTTGGGGTCCAGCTCGGCCTGCGGCCCGGGCTCGAGCGTGTAATTGAGCAAGAAATCACTATAATCCTTGTTGCCCTCGTTCGCGGGCTCGATGTCGAACTGGCGCATGGCGGCGACGACGGCCTTGGCACACTCAATCAGGTTCTTGAAGACGGTCGGTCGGTAGTTGTAGAGTTCGTCTTCGCTGTAGCCCTTCAGGTGGATAATCTTCATCTGCTTGACGATGGTCGACTTGCCGCTCTCGCCGGAGCCTGCGGAGACGGAGCGTTAGTAAAGGGATCGAGGCCTGGGTCGCCCGACCACCTCGAGGGTGCATTCGTAGACGTACCGAGCAGTAGAATCTTGCATTCTCTCCGCAGCCGCTTCGAGTCCTCCTCGAGATCCTTGTCGATCTTCTGACTCCGCTTCTTCAACTCTGCCTCCTCGCTATTTGAGCTCATACACGCACCCATGATCATGGGCAGCGACGGCTCGTGGGCGAGCCCTTGGATCTGGTGTTTCGCTGTGTGGGACGGAATCTGTACGCGATACTCGACTGTTGGGTTGTGGCCGTATCCTTTCTAGAAACCCATGAGAGCGGATGTGTTGGCTCGAGTTTCGGGCTAGTTCGAGGAGGATGAGGGCGGGTGAGTTGTGATAAGGACGCAGCTGCAGAAGCTGCAGAGCTGCTGTCGAGAGACGGGTAGCGGCAGGCAACTTCCAAGATAGGCGGTGGACAACAGAGTTGGTGGAACCGCACAGTCGGGATCGAATCTGACTGTACTGCGGTCGCTTGTTGTCCTGTCGATGTCCCGAGATCGACCTGGGACGAAAGGATGTGGTGGTGGTTAGAGATACGGATACGGGAAGGTAGATGTGTGTCGACCGTCGAAGGTGTGATTAATGAGTATGGGATGTTATCCGACTAGGCGGTTCGCGGCGACACGGGCGCGGTTGAGTCGGGTAGCACAAGATAGCAAGTAGTGGCCCAAACGGTGGCGTGGTGGGCGATGAGGTGTATTAAAAGGGCAGGAAGCAGTACCGCAGTGAGGTGAAGCGCGGGATGATCAGGTGGATGGAAGGGCTTCTTCAATGCTGGCTGGCTTGGCTGGATGGATACACCGAACAGCACAATGACCAAATGCGTAAATGAGACTGCGGGGAAGCGCCCTAGAGTCTACACGGGAATCCGGTCTCCGCAGCGAGGTGTGCTGGGTGAATCTATTCGTAATTGCGGCACTGACGCCGTACTGTACGCCGAGAGGTATTGCAGCAGACAATGCGAGGGGAGTCGATCAATCACGCTCAACCACCAGAAGAAGCATCTCGTCGAGGACTCGAGCTTTCTCCTCCTCTAAAGTTAAGAAGCTACCAGCGCCAATCACCTATCGCGTGGGCATATTGCGGCAACAGCTCAGCACTTTAACTCGTACCGCGCTAATGATAAGCAGGAGGAGCACTTGCAGCACTTGCTTTGCAGGTGGCTTGAAGCTACTGCGTGGTAGATGGCCGCTAAGGCCCAAGACAGCAAGTGGCAGTCCGGCGCTTGGCTTGATGGCCATTTCAAACGCTAAAAACGAAGCCCATACCACAGGTAAAAACGGCATCCCTGGATTGGACTCCAGGGGAATGTGAATCGAGCATTTTGCACTCTACTGACGCTCCAGCACACCGGAATAAGAAAGATATTCACGGCAGGATGGGTCTTGGCCGAGGAAAGTTTTTTCGTGAGGGTTACTCGGCACCGAAGATGGAGACTATTGGGTCTCAGCTTACAGCATCTCCCCTGGCCTGGACTGCCATGGCCACCTGGGCCATCACTGCCGCCTCGGGAACGATCCGCAAGTCGTCGAGTCTGCCTCGGTCATCTGGGAGATAGATAGCGGAATCCCTGTTGTCGAGATGATAATCGAAAGCTTGTCTACGACCCCTGCACCCCCAGATCGTTACCAACAAGTCTATCTGCCTTCACGTCGAGGTGAGCTGTGTTGCTGCTCGCAGAAATATGCAATGTGAGGTTGAGAACGGTCATCTTGGAGAAACCTAACATACCTACGTGTATTTAGTAGGATTGAAGACAACCTAACCTAAGCCAAAAGTCGATTGCATGACGTTTCATGGTCCAGATCTTAGACAAAATGGACCCCGAACCTTACGGAGGCACGGCTGAACCACGTGTCATTCCAGCGGTGTCCCAATGGCGTCCACGAACAAGGAAGGTACCCGTCGTGCCGTCCACGACTCACAGTTCCATTCCCTCAGAATCCCACGAGCGTGGTTCACCGTTCAACTCGGGCAACGTCGTTCGTGGAAGCTTCCTGTCTCGTCCACCCCCCTGAAACTCGATGCTTCAACGACCTTCGGGATCGACGATTCGACGAGTGTTCGATTGACACGCATTATCCGGGGTACGAAGGAGAGATGCCTCAAGTATCCCAGTCGGCAGTCATGCAGCCAGTCAGCCACACCCTTGGCAACTTCCCAAACCTCTACCGACAATCAAATAATCAAATCGACCCTGGGAGGTTTCTTTGTTCCATCACTAGTTCTAGCCCCCGTCTACCTAGACCATCGTATCACTCGCAAATCAGGAGCCATGGTCATCGATTAACCTTTCTACCATTTCCAAGAAAAAGAATCTCAGCTCCGAAACCCACAGCTTCGAGGCCATTGTTCGAGGTAAGAGCAACGAGTCCGAGCGCCTTGTGTCCCCTTCCCGTTCCCCGGATTGAGCCGTGAAAATCCAGTTCCTGTGCGCCTTGAAACCTGGGCGAGTTCACCATTTCCGAACACGACGTCACGTATGAGACCGCTGCTTCATATGTGCATGTTTGATATCCAGGAGCTACATCCCGCTTGGGACGTACTTAATGCTGGGCGTAACACGGCACTCGTGAAGAGTATAAGAGACAGCTATCTGAGAGCGCAGCTTTTACATCTCGAATGGCATGGGATGGCCGAGCTGTTGGATAGAGAGCGTCCTAAATAGGTATGCAGCTTCTGTGTGTAGCGAAACCTCCTCGCGGAAAGAGCATCGACATCTTCGTCCCTAGAGTACCACAGTAAGTCTACACTAGAATTAGAGTACGTCAAGAATTGTGACCGATGAGCAGAGCAATTCCCTTCATTACTTCGTATTCGTACCCATGGATGCTGTTTATCTATACCAACAACCCAAACCTCGTACGAAGTAGATATATACCGAACCCCCCCCCTCCCCCTTAGAACTAATCCCCCGGCGGCTTCGTACTGTGCGCACTTTCCGTCCCATCCCCCTCGAGCCTCTTCTTCGGCGAAGCCACCGACGACCCTGGACTATCCGGCCCCGGCCCCCGCAGGAGAAGCCCCTCGCCGTCCTCTGCATGCCCGGCGCTATCGTCCGTCCCCCTAGTCGACGACGAGAACCGCGGGCTGACGGCCCCCACCGGCGCCATGGCAACCTCCTTCTCCGAAGAAGCGGCGGCCCTCTGCTCCGACCTCCCCCCGACGACCGAGTTCCTGCTCTTCCCGCCCCTCCCCCACCCGGCCGACCATCCGCCCCCGCCAATATTCCCAGCCGTGCTCGACGCCGCAGTCCCTGCCGAACCCGCTGCTGCCCCGGAAGTCCTCCCCCACCCGGCCGCCTTCCTCTTCTCCCCGGCCCACACGGCCCAGCTGTTCATGTAGTTCCCGGCCTTGACGCCAACAGACTGCATCGTCTGCCCCGCCTTGCCCAAATCAACCCCATTCGCCCCCTTCTCGCCCTGCCCGCCGCCGCCAGCACCAGCAGCAGCAGAACCCTGCTGCTGCGCCCTCGCCTCCTCCGCCCTCTTCCGCTGCGCCTCCCGCAGCGCCTCCATGTCGGCGTACAGCTTGTTAAACATGGTGCTGGCCTTCTCCCTCCCCGCCGCCAGGTTCCGCCCCAGCACCTCCTTACCCTGCGCGAACCGCTCGTCCAGGTGCAGGTCCTGCACCTGCTGCGCGATGCGCCGCTGCACGTCGTCGACCGTCAACCCGCCCGCGCACGGGTGGCGAGGCTCCACGATGTCGAACAGGTGCCCGTCCGTGGTGTTGGCGTCCCAGATGCGGTAGTTGTCCGTCCTCGACCACGCGTCCACGAACTCGAGCCCGAAGTCTTGGGCCGGGTCGCCCTCGATGTGCGGCAGCGGCGGCGCGGAGTCGCCGTGTTGTCGCGCCAGGTAGTTGTGGTACTTGACCGACGAGATCAGCGAGAGCAGGTACTCCTCGAACTGCAGCCGGATGAACTCCTCGCTGCCCACGTAGCCCATGGTCTTGGGCCGCCCCGGGTTGGACTCGTCCCACGTGTCGTTGACCATTTGCGTGATGAAGTCGATCCAGCGCCGGTCCGGGACGGAGAGCTGCAGGGCTTGCTTTAGCGAGGTTGAGGTGATGTTTATCGAGTCGTCGTCGAGGTTTATTAGGATGTCGCTGTACCGGTCTCTTTGCTGGAGCAGGAGCGAGTTGGTGCTGCCGACTATGTACGATTTCGTCCCGAAATCTGCTAGGACGTCTAGTTGCTGTAAGGGTGTGTACGGCCCGAACAAGCTTCCCTGGGAGTGGGTGTCAGTAAGTTTGATAGCAAACTGTGAAAAAGATGGTCCGCATACCTTTCCGAAAATCTGCAGAGGCAACCCCATGTAAGCCAGCAGGGAGTTGCGGTCACTAGTCCGCAAGCTCGTCGGTTTGGCCAACTTCCTCTCGTAGTTATCCAGCTCCGGTCCGGCGCAGTCCTGGAGGTTTCGCAGAAGCCCCGGTATTAAAGATATTAGTGAAAACTGCATCATGCACAGCCGCTCGCACCGCGAGCCAAAGAAAAGCATCTGCACAAAGTCAGCGCAACTAACTCCTGTCTTCAGCCCCACGTCCCCGTCACTCACCTTGGGTTGCAACAGGCAACACTTGAGGAGCACCAGCGTCTGCGCCCTAAACTCCCTCACCAGCTCCCTCAGGCTCATGCCTAAATACAAATCGCGGTCCTCCTCCTCCCCGCCGACCGTCAGCCCCCTGCGCTTCTCCTCGGCCAGGCTCTCCTGGAACCGGCGGAGGATCTCCGTGTCGCCGAACTCGCGCTGCGCGAACCAGGCCGCGGTCACGACGCCCAGCCGCTCGCGCAGCACGCCGAAGTACTGCGGGCTGTCGGCGATGACCACCACGGCCTTCTGCACCGTCGACCGCGTCACGTCTGCGGGCCGCACGAGCAGCTGCGAGGCGTCCATCTGCCGGGTGCACGATATGCCGAACAGCGAGGTCGCGGGGGCGCCGTCGGAGCCCAGGGCGGGTCGGAGGAGGGTGAAGTAGGAGAAGTCTTCGGTGGCTCTGGGGGTTACAAGATCGTCAGCACAATGTCTAACCCACGGTCGCAACCACAGATGCAGAGGGGGGTAGACTCACGCGTGCGCCCCGTCACTCAGCGCCATAAAAGGAAGCAGGGTCCAGTCATAGTCGACGGCCGGGTCGCGGCCCTCTTCAGCACCGAACCACTTCTCGACCTCCGGTCCGCGAGCGTGGTGGAAGTCGACGACGGAAACCAGCGGTATAAAGCCGGACCTCGCACCGGTGGTACCAGACCCTTCGCCCGGCGTGGAACCGTTGGTTGGTGTAACGGGTGTGGGCATGACGTCGGATGTGCCCCTCCTTCGGTTCGTGGAATTTGCTGTGCGTTGCTGTCTTCGAGATGCTGGCCCCTTTTGCGCGCGGCAAGTGTGTATGTCCCTAGCTGTATTCCATGAACCACCGCCGGATAGAAGCCAATGCCTTGGACCCGGCCTAGAAGTGATGTTCCGTGTCACGGTAATCCGTCAGAACGGCTAGCTATATCGATCTATCCAACAGAGAAAGCCAGGCTCGCGATACTTTCTGATTTGGGGTGTAAAGTCGAGTATTTCTTCGAGGTAATCGTCGAGCTGTCGCACACTTGAAGAGGTAAGGAGCTGAGCAGATGTGCCCTGGTTGTCGACCTCGAGCCGTCCTCTTATAAGCCTCTTGGCCTCGAGCAGCGAGTCCGTCGCAAAGGGGCGGTCAGGAGCAGCCGTGTCGAGATTGGTGGCACGCCAGCAGAGAGCAGAGCTCTGGCGAATGCTTATGCAGCTCCGTTACACGACAGTTGTCAATCAGATTTTAGTTAAGAGGAGCTCGTCCATACAGTCAAAGTCCGCGGAACGTAGTACAGGGCAAAAGAGATGTCAATGAGTTATTCAATGCGGAGGAGAGGATAGCTATGGACGGGGAGATTTGTTCTTGAATATTCTCCGTCATTAGGTACTGGCATCACGACTCTCCCCCACCAAGAACCTGGGCACCCTGGCACCAAGACACCAAGATGCATGATGCTGCCCACCACAACTCCAATGATTCTTAGTGCTGTGGACCCTCGACCCCGCTGTCAATTGAGGCCGTCAGCTTTCCAATTCGTCGGTGTCGCTGCGAATCACGTGGCGATCCCAGCTCTTGGACTCGACATTTGATGACAGAGCTGACTTGCTGAAAGCCTGAAACGAGCCATGTCAAGCTGAAGACAGTCTTGGGAAGCTTTCATCGCCTGCCGTCTCAGGGGCTCAGGGGCGAACATAGATAACTTCGGACCGGTATGTTGCGAATTGAAAAATAGGTACCTTAGTCTCCATCTGACCAGCCTACCTTACCTCGACAACGACTCGACCGTCTCCTCTGAAGCTGCCAGCGTGTCTTGCATTGCATGAGCAGGCATGTCATCCAGGATCCACGCCATCGGCTGCATCCGCCACTCCCCAACACGTGTAGACCTGACTGCCGTCCCAACGAGCCAGATTGAGGTATGTGGCAAGCAGGAAGGAGGGACATTGTCCAAACCTTCTGCTGTGCCACTGTGAATTGATTTGCGCAGCATCTCATCGGCCTTCCTTGTTTGTGCTCCATTCGTGACAGACAGAAGGGGTAGGAAGCCCCCAGCCGACACGGCTGGTGAAGAGCCGGTGTGCTCAGGATGGAGGCCCTCTTGGATCTTGCCTCGACACGTGTCTCGGAAGCACACTGATTCGTGAATCTCATCTCTATTTTTGTGCTTGACCAGCTACCGTGGCCAGGTTGGCAGTGGTCCTACGAGTAGGTAGGAACCAGGAGAGAGCCAGAAATGCTCTCTGGTGACACCTGCTCCGCGGAAAGTCTTGGACTTCCCGGTCTAACCAAGCAATCTCTCTTCCTCCATTATACCAACCGCACCAAGCACGCCCATTGTCATCGTGTGCACCGGAGACGTGGGTCGTCCTCGAGCGCACACGAGCCAGCTTCGCTCAACCCTCAGAGCGTCGGCACCCGGGCCTCGTGCTTGCATCCTCCTCCACCTGACCGTCCGCGAATTGTGTGCTGCTGGACGCCGGGCCTCCTCTCGGTCCCCCGTCATCAGATGCGACCTGAAGTCCACCTGCCCTTACTCTAACATATAAATGAAATGAGAAAACTCCGACCTGTAAACTCGTATTTCGTTGCAAACCCCTCGTGTTCATTTTCGCACCGCGACTGGATAGCAAAGAGTCCCTATCTCCAAACACCACGCCAGTTTACAGCCCGGCCGACACGTGCCTCAGCGTCATCGTGGTATCGTCACGGCGTCGCATGAATTCTTGCCTCCTACTCTGTTGTTGCACAGGGGCGCCGACAGCGGTGAAGGTGTGGATTCGTGCTCTTATTGTCCGCTCATAGCACCGCCGTTCTGAGCATAGTCCTCCAGCGAAACAGACCCGGCCTCCACATTATGGTAGTCGAGAATCTCGGAGTACCTGTAAAGAAGTGGTTAGCAATATATTACTTGCTTTGGGGACGGAGGAAAGCTCACATCATGATCTTCCAGGTGTCAACGGGAAGGTCGGCGTCGTTGAAGCTCCAGTCGAACTTCTCCTCGGCAACGGGCTCATCGGTGGGGTCGTGGTAGGGAGTGAGATATTCGTGGCCCAATGCATCAGTCGCTGTTATCCTCTTCTTGGGGTCAAAGACAAGCATGCGCTCCAGCAGGTCAATAGCTATTCCGGTCGTCAGCGTCTGTCTTCGGGTTCCGTCTTGACCCCGTCAGTCCACTTACCCTGAGGATCCGCATTCCTGAACTTGTTCTTCAAGGGCTGTCGCTCGCGCTTGGGCAAGGACCTGACAAATCGGAGCGTCTGTGGTTCTCGTTAGATCGACTCAACGACTTCCAAAAGCGGCCAGCTTACATTCTCACTAGCAATGGTGTTGATCACGTCGTCTGGAGGAGTTCCGAGCAGCTCTGTGATGATGGAAAATTGGTTGACGTGGTCCTTTCCGGGGAAGAGCGGCTTGCCCTCGAGCATCTCGGCAAAGATACAGCCCGCACTCCATATGTCGACCTCGACATCGTACTTCTGCCAGGTAAGCATGATCTCGGGGGCACGGTAGTACCGGGTCGACACGTAGCCCGTCATCTGCGGGTCTTGAATTCTGGCCAGGCCGAAGTCGCAGATCTTCAGATCGCAGTTTTCGTTGACCAGGATGTTGCTAGGCTTGAGATCACGATGGACGACGCCCGCCGAGTGGACGTACTTCAGGCCACGCTATAGACATGCGCATCAGTACGAGTCGGCCAAGGAGCGCAATCACGCGACAATAGGCGCTCACCATGATCTGGTACAGGAAATACTGAATGAACTGTTTCTCGAGCGGCCGCGAGGTGAGAAGCCTGTGGAGATCGGTACCGAGGAGTTCTGTGACGAAGTAGCTGCAGGACAGCATTAGCCATCCACGTCAACATGATGCTCCTCTTGTAGTGTGACTAACATATCCTCGAGAGGTGAGATGAAGATGTCACTGAGGGAGATGACCTTCAAAGGGTGTCAGCAGGCGCACGACGGTGTGAGCTAAAGGGCCAGCAATGGACAGACATTCTCGTGTTTCAGGTGCTTCAGCAGCTTTAATTCTCTGTACGTGCGTTTGGCGAGAACTGGAGTGCTGAAGGGCTTCATGATCTTCTTGATGGCCACATTTTGGTTCGTAAGCTGGTCTCTGGCAGAACTAGGTCGTGGGAGAGTAGTTAGGATCGCAGTTCACAATGGCGGCGACGCTGCCAGGAGAGCAGTAGCACTAACCAGACCAGGCCGAAAGCGCCCATTCCCACCGGTTGCAGATCCGAGTACCTCGAGGTAATCTCGAAGGTAGTCCCGAAGATCTGCGCGCGAACGAATTCAGCCATTTTGACGAGGCTGAGAGGATGGTAGCAGGGTGTGGTTGCGGGAAAAGCTAGGCTACTGAGCAGCGGTCGAATCGGAGAGGGGTAATTGTTCAGGTCAGAGGTCGCGTCCGGAGGATGAGCCAACAGGAACCGAATACAAGGTGCCGCTGTAATAGCGAGAGAGGCTTGCGCGTTGGTAGATGACAGACGTAAGGCAGCGAAAAGTGCAAGTCAGGGCAAGGTAGTGGCGACGTTGAAGGCGGATGGATGAATGAGGATTTGCGGAGACTCCGAAAGTCAAGGTTTGGAAGCGGGTGTTCCTGTCAGGGTTACGACGCGGGGCGCTGGCGCGGGGCGAGATTGTTGATGGTGGACCGAACCGATTTTGTTGGCTGGTGAAAGTCTGCTCGCTTCTTGTTCCTGGTCTAATAAATTCACGTCAGAAAATAATACTCCGAGATCTGAAAAAGAGAACGAAGTGAGCTCTTGAGTTGAGCCCTCCTGATTCAATCTTGTCTGTCGGAAGAATATAAGATGCGGCGAAAGGGGCCATGCAAATAGGCGCTTACCGGCGGCAGTCCAAGGCTTTCCCTGTCGACAAACACTCGGAAGGGAGAAGCTACGCTGTGTGTAGGCTGGAAGGCGGACGGGAACGACGGTGAAGATGCCCTCCTCTGTGGCGATGGCGAACAAGTCAGGCTCTTGTAGTCGGCTTGGATACAGGGCTGTAGGCGCTATTCGTGATGATGTTCGACAACTAGAGTGGGCCGTAGTTACTTGTGTCACCTGGCTCGCCTGGCGATGAGAGTTTGTTGTCTTGAAGTTGTGAAAAGACGAAGCTGCTGCCGAGGGCGAGAAGAGGAGGAGTAGGAGGCAGAGGAAGTTATCGAGGCAGGGTAGTTACTTGGGACGGGAAATTTTAAGGCGGATGCGAAAGGACAACAACCTGGAAGCTGGACATGGAGGGGATGTTCACTTGTCGTGCCGGGATCCAAGAATTCCATGCTCGGCGTCCCTCCATGCATGAGAAAGCGGTTCTTCTGGTGGGGTCAGCCTGAGTCCCTACCATAGTATCCTATCTTGCAAGTTCCTTGCTTGTCTTGGTCTCATCCGGATGCATGAGTGCCTCTGGTGCCCTGTCGCTGGCGAGGTACACCGCAGAGCTCCTGGCGCTGTGTGTGTGTCTCAAGCTCTCAGCTTGTGGCTTGCTTCCTTGGCCCATCCACCAGCAACCGACAGCTTACCGTACTCTCACTCCTTCGCCATCACCTTTACCAAATATCTGACATCCGATTCGCCATCATACAACCGGCGTACTCCCCGTGTCCTCATTGGCAGCCTCTTCCCTTCTTACTGACCCTTGACCTGAGTTGTACCGTGGTCGGCTCCTTTGGGTGAGAAACTTCTAATGACGTCATGACACAGGTGCAGCACCCCCGTACCCGCCCGGGGCCAGATGCCTGCAGAGGGCTCAGGGAATCCTGTCCCCTCGAGACTCCCCACCACGATCGCTTTTCTATAGGGAGATCGAGAATTCGCCTGATGTGCCCTTCACTGCGGTACGCTCAAGCCTTGACCGCCAGTGAGGAGCCAGCGCACACAATGCTCCGGTGCTATTCCCTGTAATAAAGCACGAGCCGCGCTGCTGTGCGCATATACATTAGACAATTCGCGGTAATAAACAGGCTGCGGATCACATTGCCGAGATCGTTGAAGCTATCACGAGATTTCGCCGACCTCTCGCGTTGACCCATTTGACATCTCACGACCGACAAGTTCAATCGAGTGTAATGCCAGCATGCCTACAGATATGCTCAAGTTCAACATATTTTTCTTACTTGCGCTCCGTCAGAGTAGCTCAGCAATAAAAGTAACACCTCTTAGGACGTGAAGGTTCTGCCATTTGCCAGGGCGTCTTGATGCATAAGTTTCGGGTTTGATAGCAGATGTAGCACAAACCTCACCACAATGTTACGCCATCCCACCAAGACAGACCCTTCTGACCCTGTGATCAACAGGGACGTCCTGTCACTCTCCCGCCATTGCGGGAAGTTTTATAATGCCCTTCCATGCTGGACGGTCCATTTCGTTCATTCAACCATCAATCCCCTAACTTCAAGCTTTCAATGTCGGTGTGGCTTCTGGCCCAAGGTGGGGTCGCATCTTCGACAGGTTGTCCCCTGGACGGCGGGGTCAAGAACCCTGCCACTGTGATTGCCATGATGTCATTGCATGCAGGCTCAGAACCTCCACTTGTGGATGAAAATGGATCCCAACAAGACGCAGCCACCTCAGGGTCCGTCTCAGTACAGACCGGAGGGTATCGCGAGACACGCCAGTACTCACTCACCTGAGCGCTGTATAACAGTAAGAGGTACACGCGGGAGAGTAGCACGGACGGAAGCATTCACCCAAAGATCGGAAGGTCGATGCCGGAGTCTGGACGTTTGGTGCTACCTGTACTGTGGTACACCTGGATTATGCGTGTTAGCGCTGTACAGCCTGAATTGTTCGTCGTCTCGTCGTCGAGTCGCCTAATCGTATTTTGTCATCTTGAAATCCGAGATATTGTCGAAGATGCCGAAATCATTTGTTAAGGTACGGCGCTAACATCGTATTCCACAGATGTATATCCGGATTCACTGGTTGTCCAACCGAGACATGCTTGCTGTCAACGTCGCGATGCTCAGCAAAGTGCTACACTCGACAGGATCATGTACACATACCGATACATTGCGCCAGGAACCTTATTCTTGTAGAGTAAGGCATATCGGCTTTAGTCAGTCAGATCGAGGGAACATGGTACTTGACTCTCAACAATTCTCGGGTGTGAAGTCAGAGATCGAGGAAAGGAGTATATTCTCATGTTCTACTCTTTACTGCTGAGGAAGTGTTTCATCATAGGTATTCTCGTAACCATAAGTCGCCGTCACCTGCCTCCCACCCACCGCCTCTCTGTGCGCCATCGTAGCCATTCCGCCTGCTAAGCATCCGCCACATCTGCAAAACGCCTCTACCCCTTATCCCGTCTTACTCAGGATGAGCATGAAATATCTCGCACCAGTGCTCCGTCTTCTTCATCTTCTCCTCCTCCTGGTCGCCCTCCTAGAGCTCGCCCTTCTGGAGCCCGTCCGACTGGTTCTCCTCCTTGATCGGCTCGATGTTCCAGATCCCCTCCGCATACTCGTTAATGCAGCGGTCGGAGCTGAAGAAGCCCATCCGGGCCACGCTGGTGATGCACTTCGTGACCCACTCCTCCTGGTTCTTGTACGCCTCGTCCACCAGCGCGTGCGTCTCGACGTAGCTGTGGAAGTCGTCCGACACTAGGTAGTAGTCGCCGTGGTCGCGGATGGCCGTCACCAGGCTGGCGAAGTCGGCCGGGTTGCCGAAGGTGCCCTTCTCGATGGCCTCGAACACCTTGGCCAGGTCCGGGTCGATGGTGTGCGAGCCGTATGTGTGCGAGTGCCGGAGGTCCTCGACGTCTTCGGCCAGGTTGCCGAAGAGGAAGATGTTGTTCTCGCCGATTTCGCGGGTGATCTCGATCTGCAGTCTATGTCAGTGGCAGGTCTGGGCCGTATGGTATGGGATGACTTACATTTGCACCGTCACAGGTGCCGATGATGAGACCGCCGTTGAGGACAAACTTCATGTTACTGGTACCAGACGCCCTATTCCTCGAATTAGTATCTGCGGGAGATTACACTATGTTCCGGGTTGGACTTACTCGGTACCGGCAGTCGAGATGTGCTCACTGATGTCCGAAGCAGGAGTGATGATCTCGGCCTTGCTGACATTGTAGTCCTCCAAGAACACGACCTTGAGAAGGTCGCCGATGTCCTTGTCGTTGTTGACAACAGATCCCACCTGGTTGACAAGATGGATGATCTGCTTCGCCATCCAGTATCCCGGGGCGGCCTTGCCACCGAAGATGGAAACACGGGGCTGTGCCTTCTTCCTCTCCTCGGGAGTCTGGGCCTTGAGCGCGAGATACCGGTGGATGACACCGAAGATGTTGAGCTGCTGGCGCTTGTACTCGTGGATACGCTTGACCTGGACATCGAATAGGGCCGTCGGGTTCACGACGACTCCAGTCGACGACTTGATGTAGTTTGCCAAGCGGACCTTGTTCCCAAGCTTGATGTCAGCCCACTCCTTGCGGAAGGCTTTGTCGTTGAGGCTAAGCTCGATCTTGTTGAGTAGGGTCAAGTCCACGAGGAAGTCCTTGCTTCCGACCTTGGACTCGATCAGCGACGACAGGCGTGGGTTGGCCTGGTAGAGCCAGCGGCGAGGGGTGATGCCGTTGGTCACGTTGGTGAACTTGTCGACGCCGAAGATGTTGACGAAGTCCTTGAAGATGGTCGTCTTGATGAGGTCCGAGTGCAGCTCGGCGACACCGTTGACCTTGTGGGACCCGACGATAGCGAGGAACGCCATGCGGACCATCTTTGGCTGAGACTCTTCGATAATAGAGACACGGCGGAGAAGATCCCGGTCGTTGGGGAACTTGCGCTCGACAGTCTGGAGGAAGAAAAGGTTGATGTCGTAGATGATCTGGAGGTGGCGCGGCAGGAGGTGCTGGAACAGGCCGACAGACCACTTCTCCAGCGCCTCGGGGAGCACGGTATGGTTGGTGTATCCGAACGTGGCGGTCACGATCCTCCAGGCATCTTCCCAGTCGAGGCCCTCGAGGTCGACGAGGATGCGCTGTAGCTCAACGATGGCAAGGGTCGGATGCGTGTCGTTGAGCTGGATGGCAACCTGTTCGGGGAACTCGCTCCATGCCCGCCGCGACTTCTTGAAGCGCCGGACAATATCATACAGCGAGGCAGCAACCCAGAAATATTGCTGCTTGAGACGCAGTTCCTTGCCTCTCTCGAGGTTGTCGTTGGGGTAGAGCACAGCGCTGATGGTCTCGGCGCGCTGCTGGTCGGCCACGGAGCTCTCGTACTCACCATTGTTGAACTTTTGGAAGTCGAACTCGCCGCTGGCAGCCTTACTCGACCACAAGCGCAGGTTGTTGGTCGTGCTGGTTGCGTATCCAGGGATGGGCACATCATAGGCGACGGCCCTCACGGTCTCACCCCCCTCCCAGTGCGAAATCGTCTTGCCGGACTCGTCTTGAGACTTGTGGACGGATCCATAGAATTGGATCTGTTGCATGGGTTAGACCAGTTGGAAAGGCGGGGATTCGAACAAAGTCACTTACATCGACTGTGACGTCGAAGCGCGGGAACCTGCTGCTGGTTAGCAACCAAACAAAGCATTAAACAGCAAGAAAAGGGGCAGCCGACTCCCAAGGATTGAAATCAAGCCAGTAGTCAGGGACCTCGACTTGGTATCCGTCGATAATCTCCTGCTTGAAGATACCGTAGCGGTAACGCAGACCGTAGCCCCAGGCAGGGTAGTTCAGCGAGGCAAGACTGTCCAAGAAGCAAGCAGCAAGCCGACCTAGGCCACCATTGCCCAGGGCAGCGTCGTGCTCCTGCTCGATGATGTCCTCGACACGGAAACCGAGCTCCGCCAGTCCAGCTAAGAGTCCAGGAATGTAAGCCAGCGCACTCATATACCCCCTTTTACCAGAAAGGCAACCCACATTTAGCAACATCCTTGAGACCGATGTTGAGCATGGCGTTGTCGAGTGCCCTTCCCATGAGGAACTCCAAGCTCAAATAGTAGACCCGCTTGCTGTCAGCGAACGTCTGGCGCTGCTGGGTACGGTTCCATTCGAGAATCAGGCGATCCCGGAAGGCCAGGCTGGTTGCTGAGTAGGCGGCGGACTCGTCGCAGTTGAACATGCTGCGAGCAAGGGTAGTCTCGACATGGCGAACCACCTCTTTCTCGAACTCGTCGGTGTCCTTGAAGCCACTAACTTGGTGCTTTGTCCACGCCACTCGCTGCGGTTCGGGAATGGACGCTGCATCGCAAACGATTAGCCTCTGCGATCGCCAATTGGTCTGGGTACCCTGGAGTAACACAGGGTGATCGGTCGACAGCGACCCCTCCACCCCTTGTCTTATCGACCCCGCCTGTTTGCTCCCAGCAAGAAACGCCGAGATAATTGTGCAACAGCGCCATTGAGTAAAAAGAAGCTTGTGACGAACCTTCAACGCTCTTGATCTCGGTGGCACCGAACCCGGTGAAGGTTCTCTTGTGCTTGGGGCGCGAGATTCCTGCCGGGCTGACGGAGCCCTGGATGTCGACAATGGGAGCACCCGTTGATGGGCGACGCTCCCTGAGGGGAATCCGTTCTGTGGAAGCCATGTTCTATGGCAATCGAGGGCGAATGTCAGCGGATTGACAAGCGTACAGAACGAGAAGAACTGGAGGACGGAAATGAAGCTAAATGAGCAGACGAGGGGAGAAGGAGTAAATAGAGTCGATCGCTAATAAGGTCCAACATGTGACGGGGAGCTTTGACGATCACGTCAGGAATGCTGATGGGCAGGCCGAGGGTGGGGGAGCTCTCGACCGCTCTCAACGCCGCCTCGTCCCACTGAGCTGAGGCAGGGGAGCTTACCGACTATCTTAGCTCGAGCTTCAACACGCAACAAAGCGGGTACGCCGGCAAGGGGAATCAAGATCCGTCTTCAACTGCGGTCTACAGGTGGATGCTCCGGAGAGGATGAGATAGAACAAGCGAGCACCGCTGGGCAGGGTGCTGGCACTCGACAATGCCTGGGGGCAGATGGTATAGAAGCGAGTAAAACGACGAGAGGAGCTGAGAGGCGGGAGAGGAGAGAAGAGATGATGCGAGTTGGAGGGGATGGTGGGATAGATAAAGTAAGACAGACGAGATGGAGGCTTGCATTGCACCCTCAGGTGACAGATACGCAACAGCACGTCCAACAGAGACATGAGAACCTGGAAGGCATACCTTACCTCACACTGCTTGCATCGCTCCGCAATGCAGCTCGAGGTCGAACGACAACGGCCCCACGCAAGGTGCGATGGATGAGATCCAGTTTTCGCTCTGGGCGTGCAGGAGCGTTACTCAAATACGGAGGACTGATTGGTTATCATGAGAGTCTCACCATGCATCCCGGGGATCCGTAGACAATGGCGATGCAGTTGAACTTCCTTCGTGAGCCTCCGAAGCCCTTGCCGTGTGTTGTACTGAAGTAGGTAGCATGCCATCATTCTACACTGAAGCGCGGGGCACTCTATGCCAAGACGTCGGACACTCTGTTGTCCATCGAGATCCCTAGCTGTACACAGTATCCGATCCAGCACCTCGTCGAAGACCTTCAACTTACAGCGCTCTTCAAAGTTCACCGGGCTATCTCGGTCGTTGTCTGCCGACAAAAGCGAGCTCTGTCCGCCATCACTGTTGCTAGAGAGGGGTTCAGGGCCTGTTGCACATGTACGACAGCCGGAGCATTATCTCCTCTTTTCGATACCTAAAAGCTCACGCTGTTATGTACACCTAGGTAAGGTATGGTAGGATCACACATGTTGATCAGATGCTCCCTGGTGTCGTCTCCCTTGTCGGATCTGTTCTCTGTTAGAAACACGCCGGCTTCCAGAGGCTAGCAATCAAGTGGTACACGAAAACCTTTGTGTCCTGGCTCACTCACTCAACTCTTTCCTGTCCTGATGACCAGAATGCTTCTATAGTCAGGAAGCGCTTTATGCTGCAATCATGCATGCTCTATAGTGTGCTATAACAGCTCGCCAGGTATCCACAGTTGGTACCTACAGGTTACATCCGGTCCCGTAGCTCAGTTGGTTAGTAGCGTCGTACTAATAGATTCCCTTGGGAATCCATGAAGTTAATGCGAAGGTCGTGGGTTCAACCCCCACCGGGACCAACTATTTTTTTTTGTTTCTGTCTAAATTTCTTTTTGATTGTTTTCTGTAATCATATTCGGTCCATGGGATTTCAGATTGCCTGAGGCATATTAGCTACAATGTTGACAGATAGAGTTGGAAAAGGGAGATATGTCGACTGTGACCTAGCTTCAACAGTGCAAAAAGAATCACAACGGCAAAATGGTCGTGGAGCACTTTTGGGTGGTGGCTCTCTAGACGCTCTTGCTAGAGCATCTCGACAAATGATTGCCCGAGGATTTCGTTCGCCAGTCAGAAGTAGGAGCCAAGGTGGCACCGCCCATGCACCAGATGATGGAAAACGACATCAAGAAAACCGGTTGGCAATACTGTTGCTCCTCATCCGACCCCGAGGTTCTGGCATATACCACAGCAAGCATCAACAGAATACCCCACTGATACAACGTCCGCCGGTTGGTATCTTGTCGTCGTTACGGAATAGAGCAGACTCGACATGGTTTCGCCTGTATGTTGGTCAATTGAAACAGATTGTGCAAGAAGGCCCGTGATCATTTCAGCAAGTACCGGAGGGAGAAGAAGCTTCTGTATATGATGTGGAGGACTTGTCTTGAGTGAAAGTGCTGCCGTGACTAATTGGAGCTAACGGCGACCGGTTGTAACGTATCGTTGGTCGGTGATAGTCGATGATGATTATGACGACGAGGTGGACTAAAGACGAAAAGACGATCGTACGCTGCGGTATCTCAGTAGGTTCGGCAGAGCAGCAGGCTGTGGGAGATAGCAGAAGGCCGGGAGGCACGAGCAGGCCATGGTAGGTCGCAGGGTGCCTTTCGCTTTACTCCTTGAGCACATGAATGTAATTGTCATATATCTGCCGAGCTGCTGTTGCTATAAACTACCATTGTCATCCTTGCCCGCCTCCGCTATCTCATCCCTAACATCAGGCGCCTTCTCCAACCTCCTCGCCAACAACGCCTGGCGCCTCGAATAGCGCGTCAGGCTCTCACACAGCCGGTTGAGCACCCACTCAGCCTCGGCAACGTCCGCCAGCATCGGGCTGTCCTCCCCGATCCAGTCCCATTCGATGAGATCCGCTTCCTCTTCCTCTTCAATAAGCCCACCCTCGGAAGACGGAGCGCTGAACCGGATCAGCTTCTTGAAGTGCCGCCACTCGTCGTATTTATACCTCTTTGGCGGCGAGGAGCGGAGGTCCTGCGCAACGGCCTTGATTGTCTTCGCGAGTTGGCGGACGAGGTCGTGGGGTGTTTCTGCCGCGTCTGTCTCTGTACGGCTGCCTCTTTCGTCCTCTCTCTGGCTCGGGGCAATGTTGGTACCACCATCAACATCCCTGCCGACGTCGTCGGGATTCTGCACCTGAAACCCCTGCTCGACGCGCTTATGCGCCTGCCGGCGCTCGAGATACCTCTTCAGGGTCGGGTGGTGGTCGACGAAGTCGCGGATGGCGCCGCGGTTGGGCAGCACGGTCCAGTCGGCGAGCTTGAAGGTGCCGCGGTTGATGGCCGATACCACAGTCGAGGACATGTTCTGGATCAAGACGGTGACGATGGGCACCGCGAACAGGGACCAGACTATGAAGAAGGGCTTGCCGATGTTGGAGGTCGGGGAGAAGTCGCCGTATCTGCTACCTATGAGCCAAGACTTCAATGAAACGGGTTAGGGGAAAGCGAGTCACCTACCCAATGGTCAGAAGTGATACAAAGCCGAAATACAGCATCTGGAAGTACGACAGCCCCAACAGCCTACTCTCGGAAAGCATAAACACCAATGCCCCTAGGAACCAGAGAATACCGAATGCGGTCACAGCCATGAACAGTGCCCAGTACTGCTTCCAGCGCTGCGTCTCGTCCTGGATCTCGCGCATAGCCTCGAAACGATCCTTCTCCTTCTCTAGGAGCAGCAACTTATGCCGGCGCTGTCTGCGCTTCGACTCGGACGACTGCCCCGCGCTTCGAGCCGCCAGCTTGGCGTCCCGGCTGAGTGCCGCGGTCTTGGGCGTGCTGAGCGAGCCCGACGTTCCGCGACGTGCTGCACCGCCTCTCCCTCCGCCGCTGGCATGCATTGCTTTCTCGTGGAAGGTGACGGTGCGGCCCGTGATCTTGAGATGGCCGTACTTGTGAAGCGACTCGCCCTGGCTGGTGCCCATTGCAAGTGTTGTGGCGACGGAGTCCTTTCGCGGCGGCAGGCCTAGACGTTCTCTCAGCTCGTCTTCATTGGTGACCGTGCGGCCGACAGTAGACTCCCGCGCGTGCCGCTGGTGGCGCTTGATGATCTTATCGGCGCCTATGTTGGCGGCGAAGCGGCTGATGGAGCTGATTACCAGACCGAGGAAAATGATGCCAAAGATCTCGTAGAAGAAGAGGAAGCCGCGGCCGGAATTGGTATTGGGGTGGAAGTCGCCGAAGCCAATCGTCAAAACGGTCTGTGGGTGGGCGTCAGTATGAGCATAAAGGGGGCACTCATGGAGCTGAAGGCATGCAGATACTTACGACATCAGCATAATAGAGTGCATTGGAGTAAGACCAGCCCTCCAGTGCTGTGAACACTGCCGCTCCACCTGCCAGCCAAAAGAAGAACATCATGGTCTGTAAGATGAGGGTACGCTGGTCGTCGTCGAGGTCGAACTGCTGAGGATAGTGGCCCAGAAAGTAGCCGACCATGTTGACCACCAGAATGATGCACCCCGCAAAGTATAGGATAGCGGCCATGACGGCATGCCAGAATCCTTGCGAGTAGATCTCGCCTGGCCCAGAAAGGGCCTCATGGATACTGAGAGCTGTGGTTATGGCGATGAGCTGGTCTAGTCAGTTTCGCGAGCTCTATAATGGGTAGATGCGAGCTTACAATTCCCGACGCTAGGATCCAGAAGACTATGGAGAGAGGCAGGGCAATGATGTACCTGGCCCCGCCGGTGAAGTTGAGCAGCAGGAAGAAGTTGCCTGCGAATCCGCAGGCGAGCGACACGCCGTTAAGGATGAGCTCCCTATTGCCTCGGTGAGTCCTGAGCAAGCCAAGTTGCTTTCCACCACATACCAGTGAGGATCGGATACACCGACGCCATTGTCATCTGCGCCACCAGGGAGCTCTCCATTATTCGGGAGGGTTACTCGCCATGGAGAGACCAGAGCAGCGATAGAGAGCACGTTGCACAGTGGCCCGATGGTGGCGGCAACGAGCGGGATACATGTGCTTGCGAACCACCCTTTGACATGTTCAGCTCAACCTCTCACAGTGCCAACCGGAAGGACTCTCGCTTACAGCGTCTTTGAAGAAGAGTCGGTCAGCCATCAGCTTGAGGGACGGGTTAGTTTCAGTGCCTTACTGGGGCAAGTCATCCTTCTTTCCTCGCAGTTTCACCAAGCTTCGCGCAAGATTGCGTGTGGTCTCACTCCGGTTGAGTCTGATCTTGCGTGACTCCTTCCGGTCGCTAAGTTTTATCGCCGAGCCGTCTTTGGTGCTGAGACCTAGCTCACCCTCTGGGGCAGACATACAGAATTGAAGAGCGAGAACACCCACTCGGATGCGCTTCAGAGTATATGTTGAAGGATCCCTTGCCAGGCTGCCTTGCGCCTGACTGATGAGTCCGAAGGCTTCCACAACATCATAGGATGTGAAGAGGAGAGAGAATTCTCAAGTCAAGAAGGGCTTGAGACACTGCAGTTTCGTGAAGAACTGCCTCGTAAAGATAAGGTGCCGAGTCTAGAAACGCCACAGGTATACGCGGTGAGAGCTCCGGGCGCAACTAAGGTAGGCTGGCAGCCGCATCTCGTCAAGCTTTCGCCCTGTCCCCCCACCACCCAATCGTTCCCTCCAGCTCGAAGGGGTGTCATCATACTGTGTAGAGGACCAGTGATGAGGGCCTCTGCCAGTCTCTCTGCAAGCGAACATCGCCACTTGCCATTAATCACTCAGTATACCTGTACGGGTTCTATCCTGGTTCAGACGTACGAAGGAGATTCATACTGATTTTTGGAGTTTGCCTCGAGAAACGGATCGTGGATTGAGAGTTACGCGTATACTCTCTTGTGCTTTGATACATATTATGCGTTTGCTGTGAAGATACCAAATGTAAATTGAAATCGCTGTAACCGTGCATAACGCGCCTCCTACTCCCTACCTAGTCGCCCCCACTGGATGCATTGCCGGCTCCACCTCGAACCAACGATAAGCGATTGCCATCATTGCCATCACCATCGCCATCGACAGAATCCAACCAACGCACGCGACAACATCAGACAATACCGCTCTCATCAATTTGACATCCAGTACTCCAGCCGATCATCCTTTCAGCCAACCCTAAGCCCAAAGAGATTTCCACAAACTCAAAATGTCGACTGCTGCTCGCCGCCGGTTGATGCGAGACTTCAAGGTGAGCAAGCTCCCTGACTCAAGATGGTGTCAAGCAGCTTCTTGGGATCATCATCATGCTGACCTCTACCCACAGCGCATGCAAACCGACCCTCCCGCCGGTGTATCAGCCTCTCCTGTACCGGACAATGTTATGACCTGGTAAGCATCGCAGCAGCATGCCGTCGGGATCTGAAGAGCTCAGAGGGAGAGATGACTAATTCAGCACGGCATAGGAACGCTGTCATTATCGGACCTGCGGACACGCCTTTCGAAGATGGAACATTCAGACTGGTGATGCAGTTTGAGGAGCAGTATCCGAACAAGCCGCCAGCCGTCAAGTTCATCAGCCAAATGTTCCACCCCAACGTCTACGCTACCGGCGAGCTGTGCCTGGATATCCTGCAGAACCGCTGGAGTCCGACGTACGACGTTGCTGCTGTGTTGACTAGCATTCAGAGGTGAGATACCAATAGCCGACCATCTTCGAGGCATGATACAGAGTGACTGACGTGGTGGCTACAGTTTGCTTAATGACCCCAACACTGGCTCGCCAGCCAACGTCGAAGCCTCGAACCTCTACAAGGACAACAGGAAAGAATACACGAAGCGGGTCAGGGAGACTGTCGAGAAGAGCTGGGAGGATTAGGATGGTTGGCTGTGATTTCGATCCGGGTCTGCAGTTGCCACTAGAAGTGATGCCATATACCATCATACGCGGGTTGAAGATGATTTGGGACTGTGAGGCCAACCGAATACCGGTCGGACAGAGGCGAATTGCGCTAGCAAGACATCCGGCTACCATTCGCGACTGTCGACAATCTTTCACGAGCTGGGTCGCGTCCAGAGGGCTATCGAGTAAGCGATTTAGGGAGGAGCGGTAAAGACTCCTTTGAGAAGGCGTTCAGACTGGAAGATACCTTGGTCGACGGTTCTATATTTGATATTTCACAGGCGCACAGCGTGCATGGATGGCAAGGAGTTTCGGATGGACACCGTAAGATGGCGCAGCCTCACTTGTGTACATACATGATCCGGATTACAACTCTTTGCGATCTCTACATCTCTATCCTGCCTAGTGTGTGACACACGTATAGACTGCCGCTGAGCACCTTCTTCTGAAGACGACCTCCAGCTCTTGTAGTGCATGAATCCAATCTCGAAGGCAATATCGAGGTGTCGTAGCAGGTACCGTGTACAGGCCTCGGAGGTACCTCGTACCTTTACAGTGGGGTGAGTTCGGCAGTAGCGGGGCAAAGTGCGCTAAGCAACTCAGGCAGTCAGGGCACCCGAGTCTGGGCTGAATCCGTAGCTCGATCACTCGGTGAACTGCTGAAACACTTCAGGCCAGAGACACCAACAAATCACAATCGCGAAACCGAACTCCCTAGCGCGTCATCAACAACTCCGATCATTGTCAGAGCACACAAACCCGGACTCTCGTTGGACCACTCTACACCTTGCACTACGTTGCACCATTACCGCTTGCACGGGTCTTCGCGTCGAGGCCTTTCGCGTGCGTCTGCGCTTCCAGAGAGGGCCGTCGTTTCTTATCTCGAGCCGTTGATACCCCCTTTCCCGATAGACCAGCTGTTCGTTTACTCTGTCGCCGACAGTTCGGATACCTACCATCGCAGTGGCCTCTTCGGCCCCCAGCCTTCCGCCGCATTCATGATATTGCTGCCTGCACGGCGATAGAAGAAGGATTTGAATCGCCGCCATGTCGAACTCCAATACCATCAAGGTCGTCGCCCGGTTTCGGCCCCAGAACCGGATCGAAATCGAGTCTGGCGGCCAGCCCATCGTCTCCTTTGATGGCGACGACACATGCACCGTAGACGTGAGTGGACTATCCAACTCGGCCGCTCCTTCCTTACACGCTGCTAACATCTCGCCCGTCACAGTCCCGAGAGGCGCAAGGCTCGTTTACCTTTGACAGGGTATTTGATATGTCATGCAAGCAATCCGACATCTTCGACTTCTCCATCAAGCCCACCGTCGACGACATCCTGAACGGCTACAATGGCACAGTCTTCGCCTACGGCCAGACCGGTGCCGGTAAATCATATACCATGTATGCCGCTGCTCGATCTTATTCAGGTCTTTGGAAAGTTGGCTGACTAGGTTGACAGGATGGGCACGAGCATAGACGACAAGGAAGGGCGCGGTGTTATCCCTCGCATAGTCGAGCAGATCTTCGAGAGCATCCTGTCGAGCCCGCTGAATATCGAGTATACCGTCCGGGTCAGCTACATGGAGATTTACATGGAGCGCATCCGCGATCTGCTCCAACCGCAGAACGACAACCTGCCGGTCCACGAGGAGAAGAACCGCGGTGTATATGTCAAGGGATTGCTGGAGATATACGTCTCGAGTGTGCAGGAAGTATACGAGGTCATGAGGAGAGGCGGTAATGCGCGAGCGGTCGCCGCGACGAACATGAACCAGGAGTCTTCGCGATCACACTCCATCTTCGTCATTACCATCACCCAGAAGAACGTCGAGACAGGGTCGGCGAAAAGCGGTCAGCTGTTCTTGGTGGATTTGGCCGGTAGCGAGAAGGTCGGCAAGACGGGCGCCACCGGGCAGACTCTGGAGGAGGCGAAGAAGATCAACAAGAGTTTGAGCGCCCTCGGCATGGTTATCAACTCGCTGACGGATGGAAAATCGTCGCATATTCCCTATCGCGACTCGAAACTGACCCGCATATTACAAGAGTCGCTGGGAGGCAACAGTCGGACAACACTGATTGTAAACTGCTCGCCGAGTAGTTACAATGATGCGGAAACTCTCAGTACTCTCCGTTTCGGTATGCGAGCGAAGTCGATCAAGAACAAGGCCAAGGTCAATGCCGAGCTCAGTCCGGCAGAGCTCAAGGCCATGCTTGGAAAAGCCAAGACGCAAATCACCACTTTCGAGAACTACCTCGTCAATTTGGAGGGCGAGGTGCAGCTCTGGCGTGCTGGCGAGACTGTGCCACCAGAGAGATGGGTTCAGCCTCTGTCTGCGGGCGGTGCGTCAGGGCCTAAGGCGGAGGCTCGGACACCGCGGCCGTCAACGCCCTCGAGGTTACTACCAGACAGCCGCGCTGAGACACCGGCTATTTCAGAGCGCGCAGGGACACCGAGCTTACCTCTGGAGAAAGACGAGCGGGAAGAGTTCCTTCGCCGCGAGAACGAACTCCAAGATCAGCTTGCTGAGAAGGAGTCGCAGGCTGCCGCGGCAGAGAAGCAGCTGCGAGAAACGAAGGAGGAGATGCAGTTCCTGAAAGAGCACGGCGGCAAGCTCGGGAAGGAAAACGAGAGGCTTACCACCGAGGTAAACGAATTTAAGATGCAGCTCGAGCGTCTTGTGTTCGAGAGCAAGGAGGGACAAATCACGATGGACGGCCTGAAGGAGGCCAACGCCGAACTCACCGCTGAGCTGGACGAAGTCAAGCAGCAGATGCTCGACATGAAGATGAGCGCCAAAGAGACGAGCGCCGTTCTCGACGAGAAGGAGAAGAAGAAGGCCGAAAAGATGGCCAAGATGATGGCGGGCTTCGACCTCACCGGCGATGTCTTTAGCAACAACGAGCGGACTATCGCGGACGCCATCGCCCAGATCGAGCAACTGCATGAGATGAGCTCTTCCGGCGACCCTATTCCGCCAGATGATCTCCAGGCGCTTAAGGAGAAGCTCGTCGAGACCCAGGGCATCGTGCGGCAAGCCGAACTTAACACGTACAGCATGTCCTCGAGCGATGCCGAAGTGCGGAGACGAGCAGACCTCGAGTCACGGCTGGACACCCTGCAGCAGGAGTACGAGGAGCTCCTGGCGCGCAACCTAGGCGAGGGCGACGTAGAGGAGGTCAAGGCGCGACTAGCCAAGACGCTGGAAGACAAGCACAGCACGCAAGTCGAGCTGGTGGACGAGCTGCGCGCGGACCTGACGCGCAAGTCGGCCGAGAACGAGCGCATGAAGGCGCTGGTCGAGGACCTCCAGCGGCGCGTTAAGACCGGCGCGGCTGCTGCGGTCCCGTCCATGGCTAACGGCAAGACGGTGCAGCAGCAGCTGGCCGAGTTCGACGTCATGAAGAAGAGCCTCATGCGCGACCTGCAGAACCGGTGCGAGCGCGTGGTAGAGCTCGAGATCTCGCTCGACGAGACGCGCGAGCAGTACAACAATGTGCTGCGGAGCAGCAACAACCGGGCGCAGCAGAAGAAGATGGCGTTCCTGGAGAGGAATCTGGAGCAGCTGACGCAGGTGCAGAGGCAGCTGGTCGAGCAGAACTCGAGCCTCAAGAAGGAGGTCGCTATTGCGGAGAGGAAGCTGATTGCGAGGAACGAGCGGATACAGAGCCTCGAGAGCTTGCTTCAGGAGAGCCAGGAGAAGATGGCTCAGGCGAATCACAAGTATGTTCTTCTTCTCCCCCTTCCCGTCTTCTACTGTTACGGTTTCACTGACACCACCCTAGGTTCGAGACGCAACTCGCCTCCGTCAAGGAACGCCTCGAGGCCGCCAAGGCGGGCAGCACGCGCGGCCTGAACTCGCCGACGGCCGGCGGCTTCAGCATCGGCAGCCGGATCGCGAAGCCGCTCCGCGGAGGGGGCGGCAGCGGGGGCGACGTGGCCGCCAACCCGGCGATTGCCAACTTGCAGAACCAGAGCGAGGCTAAGAGATCGAGTTGGTTCTTCAAGTCGTCCTAGGGGAGGGGTGGGAGGTCGACGTGCGGCGAGTTCCTCTTGGGTTGCATTTGACCGCGGAGCATCGAGGACATGGGGAGTGAGACGTCCCCCCTTTGCTAGTGGAAGTTAGGCTTCGAATACCCCGTTTCTCAAGTTTTGGACGTTTTACTCTCTCCTCATGTCAGCATATGGCAAGTCATAGATTTCAGATGGGAGGTGGCGGCGGCATGTCTCGTAGCTGGTCCCTTCTCTGCCGAAGTGGATATTGGTGAGAGAGAGAGGTGGGATGAATGATATTGGCAGACTTCGGTTTCATTGTCTATGGTAGGGAAGATGGCATGGAAGAGTTCACACTGCTGCATGGGTGGAAGTTGGCTGGAGTTCTTTTGAGTTACTTGCTTACTCGTTATCTCATTGGAGTGAAAGAAGCATCCATCATCGACCTATCAGAAGAGCACATCCAAGTTGTATGAGATGTAATCAGTGTCTCCTTTGATTGAGGTTCGGTGAAAAGGTGTCCTCGGCGTTTACCTAAGCTCGTATTGCTTAGTCTAGCCATACCAAGTGCTGGTGGATGTGCGGGTGCCACGGTGAAGGATCGAGGCTAAAACCTCGTGTTCAGGGGCCGGAGTATGGAACGTGTTACGTATAGAGCCATCTGGTAGTCACTGGGGCACATACGTCCACGTATAAAAGGCTCCGTATGCCCACGCCTTCACCTCAAGCACGAGAAGGCCACCGTAAGTCCGGTCAAGAATTCGCTAACTCTAATCCGTTCTAGAGCTACATGTACCCTGCTTTTTTCCCTGCCTTTCCGACCAAATTTCCATCAAAGTCGTCACAAGCATCAGCAATATCATGCAGAAGAAAAAACACCTATGGCTCGTCCTCGAGGACCAGGACGAAGAGAGACAATCAATCCCCGCTGCCCGTTCCGGGGAAAGGGAGGAGGAGCGGTTGAAACAACTCTTTCGCGGAGCCAATCCATCTAACCAGAAAACATGAAGCCAGAATATCGAAGAAGACAGGCAATCCTCCAGGCGATGCACTTAATCCAAATGCCTCTACGAAGTGGGTATATTGACAAAAAAAATGACCAAAATGCCGCCATCCGAGGGGCGGCTATGACAAGAATATTCCAAAACAGGTAGGACGGACTTCCGGTGAAAAGGGCGGGAATCCGTCAGCTAAACAATAGACACTAGGTTCGAGCGGTATATGGTGGAAAATGTACGAAACGTACGACCAGCCGTGACGACATGCTGGTTTGTTGCTGTGGCATGTCGTCCGGCGTACGGGGTGAAGCTTTGCGGGAGTGGAAGCGAAGAAGTGGCCAGCATGCCAGAAGAGAAGACCACTGGGCTGCCGGTGCAGTCGGTGGTTGTGGGACATCCGAGGATGAGGGTGAAGGTGCTTGCATGATGCGGTTCAAAAGATGTGGACTGAATAGAAGAACGGGTGCTTGCTGGCCGATGTCGAATCGAAGTATTGCTGGTGAGGCGCCAAAGGTTTGTCGCTCAGTACAGCGCGGCGGCCGCAACGATGGCGACAACCAGCCCAGCAATCGCCGCACCTCCCTGGTCGGCGGCACCCTCATTCTTGGAAGTGCTAGGTACCGGCTCCGTCGCGGCACCAGCCGAGCTGGACTTTGGCGCCGTCGTAACAGCGGGCGCGTTGTTAGCGACCACTCCCGTGCTGTAAGTCGAGTTCTCGTGGAAGATACCGGGGAGTACAGTTGGATGAGCCGAGCTGGAGCTGGAGCTCGAACTCGAAGATGGCGCCGACCATGAAGAAGACGACAGAAGAGTCGAAGAAGCAGGAGCAGAAGAGCTTGGGACGATGCTACTCGAGGTCGGTGGAGCCGGCTTCGAAGAGGTTGACGACGACGAGGGCGGTGCCGCGGATGATTTAGGTGCCGGAGAGCTCGAGGAAGCAGATGCTTTCGACCCGTCCGTGCTGAAGACAACAATATTGGCAGACTTGCCCTTGGGCACCGTGACCACACAGAAATTGGCGCCGCCAACACCCTCGGCGCTGTCCGGGCTTTCTACTCCATTTACGCCCATGGTGGAGGGATCGATCCTACACGGGGTACCGTTGCATCCGCCCTCGGGACATTCGATACTCACTCCAAACGTCGGCAGGGTCTTGCTCAAGTCACAGCCAGTCCAGATTGGATTCCAGGCAATCTTGACGAATGTTTGGCCGTTTGTGTCGGTATTCGTACCGGCAACATAGGGGCTCCAGTTGCCGAAGGCCTCGCTGGAATCTCCCCAGACACATCCCTTAGAACTTGGTATTCCTGGTGGGTTGATGTAATAGCTGACGTGCTGGTAAGTAACGTGCCATCTTTCGGACAGAGAAGAAACTCACTGTGCTGCAGTGCTAGCCCAATAAGACGGTCCAGGAACCGCGATGACTACTGACGAGCCAGACTGGACATCGGTGGGGATCAACATGGCCTCGTTTCCAGGAAGTACCGTCTGGCAGAACGATACAACATCAGAGCATTGGTTTTTAGCACTGATGGTGCCCGTGCCATCCACACAGTACGGCTGGTCGGGAAAGGGCTTGACCGGTTGGCCACCGTCACAGTACAGTCCGCCGTCCTGCTACAAGTTAGCAATGGCACCTAAGCTCCATCTCGACGAGACTTACCATTGACTCTGGATATTTGTAGGTCGTGTTCGGTTTCCATTGCGCCATGACCTTGCCAGGAACACAAGCAATTGGGCAATACCCGCCATCCGCGCATTCTTGATCGGGGCTCATGGCAAAACCGTTGTTCATCTGCCCGGGGACCTTGACCAGATCGGGATGGTCAGGAAGCGAGCAGGTAGCACGTTTTTTCAAGGCTTCTGGCCCTTCGATCAAGTCCTGGTGCCGATGTACGTGGGCATGTTTCTTGCCATACTGGCTATGCGCAAGGCGATGGGAATGGGTTGCGCCGGCAGGCTGTGCCGACAAGAGAAGAGCAGCCGAGCCTAAGGCGGCTTGCAGAGTTGTGACCTTCATGGCTCCTCAACCGATCGCGTATCCGAAGCCTTGGTCCAGTGATAGGTGCGCGGGAACCCAGTCTCGCAGCTAAAGGTCCGTATATCGTCCCGGCTCCCTAACAAATGGTCGATATATCCAAGTCTGTTTTGCGAACCGTCCTTCAACTTGATATGATCTGGCTAGCGGATCGTGGGCTGCTATAAAGAGCGAATGGGAGCAGTCTCGGCGAACAGCTTGGCGAAAATGAGAGTAGGGGCTGATACAGCAATAATAGATAGTCGTCGTGTCGTCGTCGTGATAGTATCACAGTGTATACTGAGAGGGAGTGTGGTGGTCCGAAGAAATAGCAACAAAAATGAATGGACGTCCGCGAAGGACTAGAAACGAGCGAAGAGCCTTTGCACCTTGCAAGAAGCAGACCGACGGTTGGGAAGAAGGAGAAGCGCGATGTGACTGAGACGAGATGAGAGGAAAAAAGCACGAACCTCATCTCATCTGGGCTTCCCGCGCTGGCAGACTGGGGGAAATAAGCACCTTACCTACCCCGGTCTAGCCAGGGCAGCGACATGAGCCTACTCAGCCTAGCAGGCCTTAGCGGCGCTGGCCCTTGTCGATGATTGCGCGCCGTTGCGGGTTGGCGATTGCTGACTCGCGATGCCGTTGGCCAGGGGCGCTGATGAAGTCGGGCCAGAATGGCCAGAATGGTCAGGGGACCAACGCTAGCGACCGAAAGACGTCCGGCAAAGCACCTAACATTCCTGCCAATCATGTCGCGTGTAGTCTAAATTAAGTCCACTTAATTCAGGTTCGGCAACTCAAAACGAAATGAGGTTTTTTGTCAACTTCCGATTCCGTCGCCTACCATCACGCGCCGTGATGACTTGCAATGCGTTGCTCCTCAGCCATTGGGATTGGGAACTTGGACGCCCATCAAAGTCGGTCTCCTTCATGAAAATTTGACTGAGAGAATGCGCTACCTCGTTGACAGTGTAAGCTATGAGTGTGCATTCATGATGCGACTAAAAACTGGGCTTCCAAACGTGTGCAAGAACGCGAATGGAGTCTGTTACCCACCTCGTGCGTGGTCTCGGCCTCAATCACGATCCTCGACAGGACCTTCATCCTCTCTGGATCATCCCTTTCGCTGGCCTGGCAATGCCCAAGTGGAAGATGCAGGACCAATGGTGAAGGTGTCGAGCAGTTAAAAATGCAACGACAACGACAGTCGGTCTCTACATCAGGCCAAAGGTTTGCTCGAATATCTCAATAGACATCTAGATGAGGCCGCGGGGTAAAGAACATTGTCCCCCATCTGTTGTTAGCCTGTCGTGGTTCTTGTTGCTCTCAGGCCATGGTATCCGCCGCATACCGGTCTGAAAAGCTTCAGACGCGTCATTGCAATGGCCGATCCTAACGTTGTGTGTTCTACCTTTCGCAAAAAGCTTTGCTAAGGCTTCTGCCGGATGCTCTTGGCGCGCGATTTCCTAGAGCCAAGCATCGACTATTGTATGCGATCTTATATCCAAGTTGGGTCCTAGAACTAGTCTAGAGTAGTCTCTAAGTACTCCCTAAAAAATTTTGATAGAGTTCCTTTAACGCTTCGCGTTAATTGTATTATTCAAATCTCTATTTTTTAGGTTTCCGCTATATAGTCTATATAATTGGTTTGTATAAATATATTTGTAGAGTAGTAGGAATTTTGTTATTTTTTAGTCTATAGCTTATTAGAATATTTTAGCTCTCCTTTACCTAGCCTCTTATATAAATCGTCTACTATTTTTTTAAATACTTATAATTTTCGATAGTTAAACAACGTCTTCTTTCTTTATTATAATACTTCGGTATATCGTATTTTCTTCTTTTTTCTAAAATCGTTGCCTAATTTTAAATTGGCTTATTAGTTACAATTTTATACTTCGAAACAACTTTTTACTATTGATGCCTAGCTTAACTATTATATCAATTACCTTATACTAATTGATTTATTTTCTAACTCTATAGATTTAAACTTTATTTAGAGTTTAGATATCTTTATCTAAAGCTTCGAGTCTATTTAATAGCTTATTTGTAACTTATATATTTATCGATCTTTAAATAGCGGTGTTATCTATAGTATTTAAGTACTAATTTACCTCTTTGGGCTCTACGAATAGATATTAAAACGGTACGATAAGGATCTCTAAGTCTTCTTTATTATAACGGTTACTAATATATTACTTAATTTGGATCTACTACGCTATTTTGAATATTATATAGTACGGTTTAGATAGTTGGAATCGATCCGACGAATCGTATATCGCTTAGGTGATACTGTACTTCTTATTAGAATAGGATATAATAAGAGTATCGTATTCTAGACTATATTAGTCCTTTTACTTAATATGATTACGGTGTAGATTGTGCTTTTAACTAAACTCGGAGAAGAGTAGTATAGTATTATTCGTAGGTTTTCTAATACTAATCTTCTCTTTATAGACTAATATTTGGTTAAAATATATATAGTATCGTTTCCTTTCTATTATAAATACTTTAATTGGTTTAGAGTTAGCCTACTTTAATTAGTATATTTATAAGTGTTAAACTATTCTACTTTTCTTCGTCTATATTAACGTAGTCCTAGGATAAGTAATTATAGGATAATATTACTATTAGCGTTTATACGTATATACTACTAAGACTAGAATAAGCGTTATATATTAAGTTTATAACTCTACTACGAGATACGCGGTTTTAAAGGCGTATTGCTTTTGTTAAGATAGACGAGCTATATACTATTTACTAGTAGCGTGATTTCCGTAAAGCGTATCTAAGGTTATCCGAATTTCGTCGAGCTTTACTAAAAGAGATACCGTTGTTTAAGTATACTGCGACGCTTATAAAAGAAGCCGAGATATTTATCTTTATAGCTATTAAATTTAAACGGCTTAGATAGTTGGTTAGTTAGTTGGAGATTATTCGTAAGCCGTTAGACCGACCCGAAATATCTATTATCGTATAATATCTAAAACGTGGAGTACTTAAAGATTACTAACGACTAGATATCTTCGCCAAATAGGATACTACTAAGATTATCCGTAAAACTATCATCTATATAAATAGTAAGAAAACTCTTATCGACGTTAGGTATTATCTAATAAAGGTTATACGAAAGTCTAATATAGGCGACTTGAGTAAGGTAGTCTACAAATATAACGTTGATGTCTAATTTATCGACTAAGATAGGTTATATAATAACTTTAAGCGAAAAGAGTCTATTTATCGGATTATATTGGCTACCGTATTACTCGGTATAGGTATAGATATATTAGATGTAGAGTGAGTAGTATAGTTCGGACTAGTTAAATCGTAGGACATAGCGGACTTGTAGTAACGCTTTAGGCGCGCTATTCGCGCTAAGACTAAGACTAGCATCGTATATTTCTTTCTACTATACTAGTATTTCGATAAGCTAGGACTACTAGACGACTCTTATATTACTTAGCTAACTTTGTAACTACTCTACTCCTTTTTTTTATACCTTTCCTCTTGTTTTAGTAATCTCCAAATACTTACTCTAAATAATATTAATATCGACGACGATAATACAAATATTACTTCTACTAGCTTATATATATCGTTTATATTTATACTTATCGATCTTTTAGAATTAGTAAACGTTTCTACCGACGATCGTTCGATAACTTAGATTAATCCTATTTTTAAGTTATTCGGTAGAATTAAGCCTAAGAAATAGGGTAAAAGAGAGTTGTAGTACTAGGATCAACTATAGAACGACTATCCGGATATATACGTATTCGCTAACGATAGATATTTTCGAAAGTCGATACTTATATTACTTTAGAATATCGACGGAGACGATTCTCGTATTTATTAACTTATTACGTATTATAATTACTATAACCTTATCTTAGGTATATTCGACGAACTACCTCCTAAGGTCTTTAGCGGTAGGAAGCCAAATACTAACTCTTAAGCGTAGTTTATCTTATAGCAAATATAATTATATACTAAAAGTATAGCTAAGAGCTTATATTTAGATATCCTACGTATATTTTATCTACTAGTAGAAGTATTCTTAGGTGTATTTTTGGCTATTTCTCTATTAAAATATATTACTAACGTCGAAGATAAGAGTAGTCTCGTCGTCGACGTCGACTACCTTATCTACGATGTTCCTAGTTTTAGTAACTAGGAATTGTTAAATTCGTATAAAGTAGATTTTATCCTCTAGTTTCTAATATTTTATCGTAATGGTAGAAAGAAGTAGTTAGCTTATAAGAAAGTATTAGCTAACGGGAGGCTTACTTCGACGTCGATATCGACTATAGTATTATATATGTCTTCGACTATATCGACTTGACTTTCTAATTATAATATATCTACGACGTATACGTTGGCCTCGGCTACGCTAAATACGTCGTTCTCGTTAAATATAATACTAATAAGGATATATACTTTACTTTAGTTTAGATTCGCTTTACTAAGTTCGAGTACGACTCTTATTATAATATCGTAAAGACTAGTTATACTGTTTATAAATCTAACGAAAAAGAAATACCGTATAGTATAATTAATCGGTAAGCTAAGCGATAAGCGAAGAAAGTAGTATATAATGTTAGTAGTACCTACTAGTTTATAACGTCGACGGAGCGTCTTTATAGTTTAGTAATATTAGATATAAGTCGAGTAGTTCGACCCTAGTATAGTTTTAGCGTAATCGCTATAATAGTCTTAGAAATCTCGGTTTCGTAATCTTATAAATATACTAATTGGTATATAATTATACTTCGAAATATATTAATTGATATATAGTCTTTAAATTAATTAGTATATTATAAGATATAATTTAATATTATAAATAATAGTAGGTACGATAGATAACTCGATTATATTTATATTTATTAGCTAATTTACTACGTATAGAGAATAATTTATACTAAATCTCTAATAAGAAACTTATTTAGTTTATCGCGTATAAGATAAATCCTATACTAAATACTAATACTTTAACCTTATACGATAGATAGTTGTTATATCTTATAAGGAGTATTAGGCCTTTTTCTTTCTTAGGCGACGAAGATAAAGGTTTTTAGCGAAGGGCTCCTTCTACTTAGAGGTAATCTCCTTTTATTTAGCAAAAGTCTTCTACTACTTAAACTTAGCGGGTTTCTCCTATTTAGAGGAATACTCCTACTTTAGAGGCTCCTACTATTTAGTAAGGTGCTCTAAAGGCTTTAGATACTCGGTAAGATACTTTAGAGGCTTTAGATACTTAGTAGGAGAATACTCCTACTCGGCGAGTTATTCTTACTAACCTCCTATAAGTATTACCTAGTCTAGCAAATCTTCTAAGCTAAGAATAATAGAGTCGTTATTATCGTTTTCGGTAATAAGTATCTATACGAGTACCGCGAGTTATATATCCGTAATAAGGTTACTATTATTATTATTATCGGCGGTAATATTATCGTCTAAGCCTAATATAATATAATCGTTGTTATATATTATACTATCTTCGATGGGAATACTTTCGAATAAGTTAACGTCGTTAGCGTTGCTTATTTCGATATCTAAGTCGTCGTCGTTTACGCCTTACTCCTTTTTCGCCGTAGCGTCTTATATTCGCTTCGATGGAACTTTATCGTTAAACGTCGGTTCCGTCTTACGCTTACGACGACGTATTAGAGGCTTCTCTTCCTCTAGTTCGTCTTTCTCTTCCTTAATTCCGTATTTAGCTCTTTTCTTAGTTAAGAAGTTATTATAAAATAATTGGCCCTTCTTAGGTTCCCTAAGTAAGTACTAGTACCGACGCTCTACTAAAACTTTTATCTATTCTTCGATCTATAGGAATATTTTAAATAAGTCGTTCTACGTAACTACGTCTAACTCTAGTTTTAGTACTAGTAACTCTTCGTTATCTATATTTATCTTTTAAATATAATAGTATATAAAGGCGAGGCTAATAATCTCTATATATTACATTAGCCGCTAAAAGTTCTTTATCGCTACCTTATTTTCCGTACTTAGTACTTTCGCTATAATTAGATAAATTAGCTACGAATAGAAATTACTTATAATTTGTATTCGCTTATTCGAGTAATCGCAAATTAAGTTAGAAGGTTCGATTACTTAGATATAGCGATTAAATAGCGACGAGAAGGTTAGCTTCGCAACCTTATATACTATAAGTTAACGAAGATTAGTAAAGTCGAATTAGATACGTATATAGAGTATAATTTCTACGACTTACTTATAAGAGTTAGTATAAGATAATATAGAGCTATAAATATACTAATTAAAGTAGCGGCTAATATACGAGCTACAAATTTATTAATTAGTATAAATCTAAGTTTATACTAATTAGTATAAAACTAGCTTAACTACGATATAAGTACTTTAATTAGTATATTTAAAGGAATATTTGTACGTACCTTTCGAAGATATTGTTCTTCTATTTACTCGTAAAGGGTATTAATAATTTAAGGCAAAAACTAAGCTACGAGTTTATCTTATCTAATTCGATATAAGCGTCTAATGAACTAGAGAATTGTGGCTATATTCTATACGAATATAACGCTAATTCTAACGTAGCAATTATTATAGCAATTTAACCTAACGCTAAATATAGACGAGTTTAAGACTAATACGTCGACCTTATACTTGTCTACCGAATTCTAATCTACTATTGTTTTATTCCGCTACGGATTATTTATTCTAAATAAAATGAACGAAACGAGTAGGCTAGCCTTACGAAGAATAGTAATAACTATCTTATAAGAAGTTAGTATATATAGATCCTTTATTTCGATTAAAATCCTTATAGTTGTATCTAAGAGGAGTTGACGATAATTAGTATCCGCTCTCTTTTCTCTTTTTATTAAAAATACTTTAGTAGAATATAAGTAAAGAATAGAGATTCGGAAAGAGTAAAGTATACTATCGCTATACGCTCGTATAATAAGATATATCTACGAGCCGAGTTTAAGCTCGTATATAGATATACTAGGCTATAATCGCCGCTTATTTGTTATAGAGTCTCGACTAGCTTCGACTCGAATTTAGCCTTAGTTGGCTTCTTAGTCGTCTTAGTTCCTTTAAATCTAGCTTTGGCCTTATCCTAAGGCGTAATAAGGATATATACCTCGTCTTTAGTAACTTCTATCGTATTAGCTTTGGATATAATTAGCTCTACCTCTATTATTACTTATTTAAACTCCTCTTCGGATATTTCTATAAAGATATCGTTGAGATTCAATATCTCTTATAAATAATAGTTTTATACTAAGTATAATAAAGTACGAACGATGTTAAAGCTTAGCGCCGTAGTATACTTTTTGCTGCTAAGACTAATTAGCGTTAATTTATCTATGTGATTTAGGCTATTAATATCTAATATAGTAGTTGCGACGTTCTTTAGCAACGAGTCTATCTTGTTAGTAATATATTCGTATCGCTTGTTATATATTAATATTATAGTTACGATTTCTATTAGTAGAATATTGTTCTAAGGATACGTTACTTACCTATTTAGTAGGATAAGCCTTGTATTTATACTACGGTTTAATATGAATATCTAGTGCTACGATAAAATAAAGCGCGTAGTTGGATTATAGTAGTTTTCCGAGATTCTTCGCTAAATCGACGGCTATAGAGTCTACTATACCTAACTCAACTTCTAGTCGATTTTCTTTAACTCGAAGACCCTCTTATCTTCCTCTATACCCTTTTTCGTTTATAAGTCCTTATCCGACTTCTCGTAAGTCGGTTTACACTTTTTCTCGAAAATATCGTCGACTAAAATAGTATATAGTATCTAAATTAGGCGCCGAATTACGTTATAAAGTCAAAGTATAAATATAAAAGCGATCTAATCTATAACTTGATTCTAAGCGAGTATAGTAATAATAAAACCAACGTATATTTTAGGTATTAGGCGTAAGATCCTCTATATTGTGCTTCGAATATTACGAAACGCTATTGTTTTATTACAAATAACTATTCGCTATGTAAAGTCCTTATACGATGTTATTTGGACTTCGACTTTTATAGCTTAGACGATTTTCTATTTCTATTTATCGAAAGAGGAGGGGTCGAGTTAGTTAGGTTCTATTATATCGTCGAAGCTAAAGCGGAGTAGGTTAACTAAGAATATACTAATTAATATAATTCTATATTAATTGATAAAAATATAGAATAAAAGGCAACTTATATATCTTCTTCGTTATTATCGTTTATATTAAGTTCGACTTTTTTATCGAAATCTTAACTTAGTATAGCTATATCGTTACTATTCGATTTATCGCTATCCTTACTTTTGTCTAATACTCTACTCTAATCTAGCGTTGTACTCTACTTTATCGTAGTAGATACGCTACGTAGAAGTAACTCGTTAATCTCTTAAACCTTAATATATTTACTCTAATCGTAAGGAACTTTGCTAGTCTTAGATTAGCGTTTAGAAACCGTAGTATAAGTAGTTAGCAAAACGTTCGACGTCGTACGCTAATCTTCGTAGTTAGCGGCCTATTCTCTTATCTTTTTATCTAACGCTATAGTAGTTAGCGTCGCGTCGTACCTAAGGTTATCCTTAAGGATATTAGCGACGTTCGAATAGTATATCTAAAAGAAGAATATTAGAAAGCTCGAAGTTACCTCTTAGAACGTTTGTTTAAGTAGCTACGCCGGTATCTATATCATTATCGGTTTAGTAATAATAAACTATCCCTTAGCTTAAGTAGCCTTGAGTTTACGGTAAACTATAACTACGGTTAGAAGGTAGATAAACGTTTTACCTATTCTAACCTCGTTTATTAGCACCTATAAGCCGATTAGGCTTTGCTCTAATATAAACGCGATGAAAGTATTTATAAACGTTAGTATAAAATATAGAAGTAAATATACTAATTAGTATAAATATATAGAGGTAGAATAGTTACGAATATACTAATTAATATACTAGGGACTAGATTAATTAGTATATTCGTAGCCCTCTTATTGGAATAAGCTTACTAATGAGTTGATAAGGTAGAAACTAGCGATTAGATGTACCTCTAGTCTCCTACTTTATTTAAGGGTACTTATCCTTGTTTTACTTATAGTTAAACTTTTCCGCTACAATATTCTCGTCGAGTAGTTCTTTTTCAAGTTTATTAGTATTATCCTTCGAGAGTCTACTAAGTTGTCGTAATACGAAAATAAGTAACTTCTTATCGTTTAATATCTTTTAATATAAGTAGCCTTATATCAATAAGTCTTTGATAGCGAAACTACGTTTAATAGCTATAGTTATCTCCTCCTTAGCTGTATCGAAATCTTTAGAAGTATTAAACGTAAGCTACTTAGCTAAACGATTAGCAACGTAGTCCTAGTTAGCGATATAATCGGTAAATGAACTTTTGTTAAAGAATATTAGAAACGCTTCGATAATATCTTCCTATAAACGATGCTCGATTAGCTCCTTAAAATAATTTGTATAGTATATACTATTAATGATTTTATATAACGTAGCGTCGTCGACTAGTGGAATATCGTTTTCGCTGAGGTTTATAGTCTTCGTATCCGACTGTTTATTTTGCTAGGCTTTCTTTATTTAGGCCGATATCGATGTCGATAAGAAGGTACGTTGATATATACGTTATAAGGTATCGTCGGATTATACGAATTTCGCAAAGTTTATAGTCGATCCGAGCTTAATACGCTACGTAGCTATATTAAGCTTAACTATATTTAGACTTATAATATTCTATATTAGCTTATCGTAGGTATCGTCGCCGAGTAGAATATTCGCCTAATCCTCTAGCCGGAATAGTTAGACGGGATTAGGGACTAGTTGCCTATTAGTAAATACTACTAGGCTGGAGACGCCATCTAAGCGCTGTTTTCCGTTACGACGACGATTAAAATATATTAAGTATAGTATAGCTCGAAGTTAGTCGTTAATATAAAAACTAGCGAAAGTCTCGTTAGTATTAATAGGATATTATTTATACCGAAGGTTACTAGTATTATCCTACTTAGTTGTAGAGTTTATAAGGTAAGTTAATATAGTAGCGACAACTATTACGTTTATAGCTACGGCTATTTTCTCTTTATTTTTCCGTACTAAATAATCGTTTATATCGCTCCGCTAGATTAAAACTACTAGTACTAGTTATTCTACCGCCGTAAGGGCTAAGAGTAAGCTCCCGATCCCTAGGTCGTTGAATATTTTAAAAATCCTATCGAATAACTCTACCTAAGAGTAATAGTCGTACCCTTCCCAATTATTTCTATCCTCGTATTCGATCTTCGGCTTATTACGTATAAGGTAAGATAGTAGTCCGAACTACTTAGCAACTATTCAAATGTTAGATAATTACTAATAATATACCAATTAGTACATAAGATTGAGGGTAGATAGCCGCAAATATTCTAATTGATATAGATCTAAGATATCTAGATCTATATTAATTAAAGTATTTGTAAATCTAACTAGATAGTAATATACCTTCGTAGTTAGAATATTACGCTAAGGCTCTAAAATCATAGTACTTTAGAATAGCTACGAGTTCTACGACCTTAATCTTATTATTAGCCTCTAGAATATAAGCTAAGGTCTAAAACTTATACTTCTTTGCCGCTATAATATTAACGATCTTCGCCCTTATCGTATCTTAATACTTAGTCGGAGCTTTAATAACCTCGTACTATTTATCGGATAGTTTGCCCGAATATACTTTAGTCGTAGTCGCTATAAGCTACTAATTAGGATAGCTGAAGTTGAGGTAATAGTTGCGGAGGTTATAAAAGCTAAAGTATACCGGTATATAGATCTTCGTAGCGAACGAGTTTTCATATTTCTTCTTCTACTCTACGAAGCTCTTATTTATCTCTTTTATACCTTATTCGTCGAGATCGGATTAGCGAAAGATAAATAGTTTAAGAATATCGTTAGATTCTACGAAGAATAGGTAAGTTATAGATTCCTTAAGTAGCAAAAACTCCTTAAAGTATAATCGCTCGCTAGATTTAGCCGCTACCTTTAAACGCCGAGCGTTGATATCCGTCGGCTATTTATTTCTAGTAGATTTAGCCGCGAGAACTTACGAGCCTTCGGCCGGTGCCTCTATAGCCGGTGCTAGCGCCTTTGTAACTAGTATCGGTGCCTTTAATACCTTTATAGCCGGTCCCGGTGCCTTAGTAGCCGGTATTGGCGCTTCTATAGCCGGTATTAGCGTATCGACGACTAGGCCTAGCATATTAGTCGCCGCATCGTCGTCGATGTCTATAGAAATAGGGCTAGATACTATAACGAAGGTAGTATAGAGGCGTATAGAGAGGCTTAGCTATAAGTATCTCAATTAATATAAATTGTAAATAAAGGGAAAGATAGATTAACTAGCCAATTAATGTAAACTATATAAACGGGAGGGTTAATATCGGTTAGAAGAAGAAGACCGAAAATCGTAAGTTAATATAATATAAAAGAAGGGAAGGTTCGAAGTTGAAAAAATAAAGTAAGTTATAAGTTAATAGTTAAGCTAGAAGCTCGGATCTATATTAATTAGTATATTCTTAGAGTAGCCGTAAACTAGTAACTATATATTATAACCGTAGCAATAGTATAACTAGCAAACAATAGCTATATTAAAATATAGTCATTTATAGTATAAGTATTCGAGGTGAAGTAACTATTTTCATACTACTATATATGGGAGACTTACCTAAGCCGCGTCGATTATAGCTTATACCTAGTTTTCGAACTATATCCCACTTAAGCATATAGCTAGCTAAGGGAATAATAGAAATATATAAATATACCAATTATAATAAACTAATAAGTATATTAATTAGTATATTTATACTAACCTATCGTTATTATTATCTACATAAGGTATATACTATATTAATATTGAAACGAGTAAAGTCGTCGTAATAGAAGCTAACCTCGTAAACCTACTATTTTTACCCCTTATTTCTAAATCAATCTAACTCTACGTTATCGTTTCCAATACTATACGAGCAGCTAAACGCCCATTTACCCTCGCGACTAACTATTATAATATCGTTAATCTTAGTATCTAATAGGCTAACCTAGTCTTCGATACGGCGAAGCTTTACTTCCTTTTCGTTAAAGACGTCGAGCTTTCTATTGAGTAAAGCTATTACCCTATTCGCCTATAAGTTAAGCGTACTAAACGAGTCTCTCGTATTATAGTTAATATCGCTCTTACTATTACGATATAATAAGTATATATAATCTAGGTAGTCGCGTATAGTACTTAGTATCGTATACTACTTACCTAGACTACTTCCGAACCTAGTTTCGAACACTTTCCATATTACAACGGTATATAGGCTAGCGGCTACTATACGGATAAACGTATAGTACGAATTATACGTAGAGTTACAATTGTTTTTGATATCGATAGCGAAAAATACGTTAACGTATTCTAATACTAGATCGATAGCTTTCTATAAACTACCTATAATAGTATACCGAATAAGGCTAAACCGAAGTATCCTATTAAATAAAACCTAGTTTGAAATAGTAGGATAGAGGAGCTAAGTAAAATACAACATTTTTGGATTATAATATATAGCTTTACTACCGTAAAATAGTAGGTAAATATTCTAGATTAAGCTACGTATTATACTATAGTCTTTAACTTAGATAGTAGTTAATAGTACTAAGAGAAAACGGATAACTTAGAAGTATCGATAAAGACTACGATACTTAAGTTCGTTCCGTAGAAACGTATTATCTACGTCGTTAGTAGTAGTTTATCCTTCGTATATATTTTAGCTAAATACCTAGTCTTTGATTTTAGCGAGTCTCTATTTAATACTACTTAGAGGTAAAGAGAAAAGAGCTTCTTATAGACTATAAGCGTCTAACGTACTACTATTAACTAAATCCTTTACGACGAAGTCTCTAATTATAAAGTAAAGTATATAAGAGTCGAAGCTATCTTTAAAGATATTGAACGCGTAGTAGTACTTATAGTATTATTATATAAGTTTAGGTCTACCGAGGCTAATAATATCTTCTTAAATAAAAGGTTAGAAATACTTAAATATTATATTAACGAAATTTATTAAGACGTAGAAAAGTATCGGAATAAGGATAATCTACTACTTATAGTCGTATATATCGTATACCTTTAGCTGAGAAGAGATAATATACTTAATATACGACGTTGTCTTTTAATCGCTATAGATAAAGAAAAGCCGAGACCCAAAGTCGAATAGCTTTATACTTAGAAGATCTAAAAATAACTTATTATAAATATAGTATACCTTAGAGATTTCTCCTTTATTCTTAGATATTACTAAGGTCTAAAGAATAAAGCTTTTAGTCGATACTATCCGGTTAATCTTTAGGAAAGGCGGTAGATCTATAAGAAACTTAGGAGAAATATCGTCTTTATTAAATATAAAGCGAAATCCGTAAGTAATAATAAATCAAGTAGTAGGATAGAGGAACTAGGGCTTAGGTATAAGGTAAGTATAAATCTACGAGCTCTTAAAACGGATATAAGGCTGCCATTAATTAAAGTAGAAAGGGCCTTATACGTCGTTACTCTTAATAAGAAGATATGTCGTAAAATTAGTTATCGTATCCCTTTAACCTATACCTAAGCTTTAGATATATTCTAGGAAATTGAAGTTATCGTATACGATAACTAAACTTAAATCGAAAGAGATACGACGAAGATATTTCTAATTATTATTAGTATATATAAATAATACAAATTTAACTAATATACGATCGATTACGTCGTAATATTAGATAATAACTTATTAGTTACTTTATACAACGAATATATACTAAGCCGTTAAAAAGTATCTTATACCCGTCTTAGGATACTACTAGACTTTAGGTATAACCTAAGTACTTAAGGAATAAAATTGCTTACCCGTAGAACAAAGCTACTAAATAAAATAGATATAATTATAAGGATTCTTTCGTAATAATTTCTATACTTATATAGTATATAGCCTTACTACAACGATTAATAACCTCGTCGATTAACTATTAACTCTCTTAATAAGTAACTTATAAGAAGAGTATACTCTTATACTTCTAACTATATATATAAGAGAGTATTATTAATCCAACTAATATTACTAACGTCTTTAATTAGACGGTCGGTATTAGGGGCTAATATATATCGAGTAGCGATATCTCTAAAGGACGAAAATACGTCGATATATTAGAGGAATAATAGCTCTTAGCGAAGTCTCTAAGGTATAAGAGGTTCGTTTTCGTCGCTAACGAAGTAGATATAGACGCTACTCCTCTTTAATACCGATTAGATATTATCATCGCGAAGAACTTCGACGAATCGAAAAAGGCGCCGTAGGATAATACTCTAATCTTAGATAAATTTTTTAAAGCTATAAGCTTTTCGACGTCTAGCTTAGCTAGAGGTACGATATAATCTCTAAAACCGAAGAGTTTCTTCGATAAATAAAGTAATATCGGTATCGGAATCGGTATCGCTTATCGATACGATATCGTTACTACTTAAGAGCTCGTCTAATTCGTTGGTTAGTAGTTAAGTAAAAGTAGAAAAAGATTTATTCGCGAGGGAAGCGATAGCGGAGTTCGACGTAAGTAACGTTTAATCGACTAGCAAAGGCGATAATATTAATAATAAACTACGAATAAAGAAATAAAGTAATAACGATAGAGGAGAAGAGTATTCTATTATAGACTAAAGTATCTATATTCAAAGCGTTGATATAGGAACTAGTGAATAAAGGTATAAATATACTAATTAATATAAATATAGATATAGTACCTTAGGTAGAAGAAGAAGGAAAGGTTCTAACGGACCTTAGACTAGTTGGCGGTGGTTCTATATATATATTTTGATTAGGTAGAATAGGTGGGGTAGAGGGGTAGGGCCAAAAGATACATAGTAGAACCGCAAAACGCTACACTAGGCTAAGCACCTAAGACTAGTCTAGAGTAACAACTCCTATGCCTGCTACTTCAGTATTATTCGTCCCGTGCTACAAGTCAGCGCTTTGGAATAGACGGCAAAACACAATAGGCGAATAGTAGTTGCCTTGTTAGCGACGAATATCCACGACCTCACGAGTTCGATGCAGCATAACAAAGACTGCACATTTACGATTTATCCAATCGTTGGGCGCTAACATATTTGCCTCAACTTTGAAGAATTTGACTATCAACACATAATGGTTGCTGATCATATCAAGACGTCTAAACACAAACAAGCAGACTTTCACTTGTCCAGCAACTACAGCAAGCTTACCAAGTACAGCATGACGAAAGCATCACGGCGGCCGCCCTGCCGGGCCGAGCTGGTTGCGAGGTTGCCAGATAAAGCATTGTTGGCCACTAACTCGCGATGCCTACAACGCCTCCGCCTAAACACTCGCTAGATCTAACGAGATGGATCCTGAACATAACATCGGCGGCTCAAGTAGCCCTATCAAGGTTCGATGGTGTAGTTGGTTTATCACGTTAGTCTAACACACTAAAGGTCCCCAGTTCAAGCCTGGGTCGAATCACTTTTGCTCCTGCCTCTTTTGCTATTAAAGAGTGCAATATCTCGGGAAGACATGGGCAATGTCGCCGTCTCCCGAGACGTTGGTCATCGTACCGTACATTAGAGACTCGCCATAGGGCCTCCTACTGCTCCGTATGAATTTGTTAATCTATAACAAGTTACTTATGAGCTTAGCTTTTAGGAATCCTACTATTATATAGTAGATGCCAAATTCGTAGAATAGCCCAAAGTTCTTAAGATAGGATTTATATAGTAATTATACTACAAAACCGTCTATTACGCTTAATTATAACCTTTTAAATAGATATTAAGTATAGTAATTGAAGCTATTATTAATATATTAACGATAGATAATTAAAAAATCGCTATATCGCGTAAGAGGTTACAAAACTAGCTTTAATAGTATCTTTTAAGCTTACGTAATTAAGCCTTTTTACCTTAGCCGAGGCGAATCTCTAAGGATATTATATTGAATATAGTTTTACTCTAGTACTACTATTTACTTTCGGTAAGCTATTATAAGCTATAAAGAACTATATCCTTAGGCCGTAGCTTTTATAACGACGTCGTAGCTAATACGGTAGGCCGCCGTCGGCTAACTTAGCTAGCCGATCCAATAAACGGATTACTTAGCTACTCTTATAGTAGATCCTTTATCGTAATATTCGACTCGTATTCGTCTTTTATTACGCCGAAGTCGTTAAAGAAGTTGTTCGATATTATAAGATATACTAGTAACTCTTACTCTTCTAAGCCGTTAGACGATACTTTAATAAACAACGATATCTTAAGGATAGCTAATAAGTTATTACTACTAGTAGTAACGTCGTAGAAGTAGAACGGTAATAGCGGCGGATACTAGTCTTCGTAGCTAACGAGCTTTAGGTTAAAAGGAATAATTTCTTTAAACTTAACTTATTTCTTAATCTAAGCCTTTTTCGTATTACGTATTACTTTATCTATTTATTATTATAAGTTTTTCTACTTTTTCTATAGCTTAATTATTATTTTATAGATTTAGCGTTTCTTTTTTTTAACTATTTCGTCGACTTTATAAGTTTACTATTTAACTACTTTTTATTTTATTTCGTAGCCGTCGATACTTTATTAAGCGAAGCTAAGCGTTAGCTTAAGAATTCGGTGAACTATTTTATTGTTAGTATAAGCGTACTATTTTTCGGCGTTAAAGATATTAGTATTAATAGTATCTTTTAAAAAGATTAACTCTTCGATAATTTTTTCGACGAAGTATAAAATAACGTAGGTAAAGCTACCTAAAAAGTACGCTTTAGCCTTAAAGTATTTAACGTTTTCTTTAGCTTTAATTTTACGCTACTCGTCCGATATTATCGATAGTATTATTAGCTAAGGATTTCGTCGTTACTTCTACTTTATATAACCGAGGATAATATTAGAGTCGATAGGCTAAATACTACTACGTTCGAAGCTAGTTATTAAATTATAAAGCGATAAGCTTTTATTATAGATTTTCGAAATTTTATAGATAAAATCGATACGGCTAAAGTTAATAGCGCCTTTACTAATAATATACTAACGAAGGATAACTTAATACTTAGCTTTTAATAGCGAGAATATAACTACGTTAAAAGACTAAAGAAGATATATATTATAAGCTAGTAATAGAAAGATACGAATATCGAACGCCGTAGTATAGTTTATAAGCTTTATCTTATAGTAGCTAGTAAAACTGTTAAAGACTAATAGCTTAAAGATAGGCGAGTTAGTTAACTTAATTTACTGTTTTCGCCGATAGTAACGACGTACTATTTCTTCTTCGTCGAAGTTGTTTAGCTAAGCTACTTATTACTAATTATCGTAGCTATCGTTTTCTAACTCGTTTCTTAGCTTATACTATTAATTAGCTTGTAACTCTTTGAAGAATATAGTTTCGTAGTAACTAAACTATTTGGTAAAACTATAGCTAAGGCGCTAAAAGACTTTCGAACGTTCGAAACTATAGCGATTAAAGTAGCGTAAATAGTTAATAGTTAAATCGGTATTCGAAAAGCTTATCGGCGACTTAGCGAAACGAATACTATATTTAAAACTACTTCAAAGTATTTCTTTTATTATATTAACGACTAAAATTAAGTATAACGGAATTTGCTAACTAATAGTACTACTGCTAATTATTAAAGTCGACGTTTTATAGTTTCTTAGATTATTAACTTCTAGCTATTTAAAAAGGTAGTTAATAGTAATCCTAATAGTTTAAATTAATAGTATTTAATAGCTAACCTTTTATTTAAGTAAGTCTTTTAAGATAATAACTTTATATCCTTCGCCTTTAAACTTATTATACTAAATATTAGCTTCGTCGATATTTTATAAATTTCCGAGTATAATATCGAAGGTACTAGTCTCTTAGACTAAGCGTTTAAAAAACGCGACGATTAGCTACTTTTATATTTCGAATAAACGTTTACGAATATTTATTAGGCGTAACGCCGTAGTAGCGAAGTTCGGCTAATCTTTTAACTACTTCCTAATTTATTTGGGATATAGTAGAGGATTTAGCGGCGAGCGATAAGTTTATAAATAGTCGGCGGCGAAGCTAAGCTAGAGGATAATCGCTAGGAAATACCTACGGTATAGCTATAGGGCGTACGTTATAAGGGTATCTTCTTCGGCGTTAGTAAATTCCCTTTAATAGTTACTTAACTTATAAAAAAGTAGTAGTACGCTTATCTTACGAAGTACCTTATATTATTAGCTAACTAAAGTTATTATACTACTTTATCGTTAATAAGCTTAGTAGACTAATAGCAGCGTCTTAAAGGTATATATAAAAACAACGGCGTAATTATTATAGTAGAAGAGACGTTATATTAGATTAGAAGTCCGATAGTTAGAAGATATTACTTCCGTAAGCTAAGAAAGTAAGTTAATACTTTAAAATAGTATATTATACAAATAAGCTACGTTTAAGTAGAATACGCCTCGTTTTAATTATCCGAAGTTAAAGAATTAGGACTAAGCTCGATTTAGACTAGTATATTAGATATTTACCTAAAAGGTTTCGAAAGTAGAGATTTCCTAAGAGTAGAGAATAATTGAATATATATTTTAAGTCTAATAATTAAGAATCTTAGAATTGTAATTCGTAAGAAAATAGCTATAACTATCGAAATAAGTATTAAAATTAATAAACGATCTTTATCTTTAAGATATACTATTTTATAAGAGTGCTTTAAGTACAAAATAGTAAAATATATCTTAAATAGCTTTAAAGATTAGGAAGAATTCGAAGAACGGTTTAGATTAAAGATTACCGTTAAGCAAATCGTTTATTTAGTTAAACTTAAAAGTTATATAGACTTCCTAATAGTTTATTTTAAAAAGCTAGAAAAGCTTATATATACGAATTACTTCGCTAAAGTAGCTTTTAGTATAACGAAGTTTATTTGTAAAGAAGAACTTACGTCTTCGCTTAGCGATTTATTTTTTAAAGATTACAAAGCTTTAAAGGTAAAGTAGTAGAGTTTCTACTATAATAAAATTACCTATAAAGAGGAGAACGATAAAATTCGTAATATTCTTAACTAATTAAATAAAAAGGTCGCCTTATACTATATTAAGATATATAGTTTAGAGAAAGTAAGATTAGTAGTTAACGAGAATATCGTAGAGTTCTACTTTAACTTTAAATAAGTATATAGCGTAGACGAATTCGTATAGTATAAACAAGCTCGGAAATACTATTTTAAAGTACTAAAAGAATCTTCGTATCCTAAAGGCGATTAAAAAGGTTAGATTACTAAATAAGAATAAGTTATATAAACTATAAAACGTATAAAAGTTGTAGAAACTCTTTATACTATATCGTAGTTTTTTAACTTAGTTTAATACCTTAAGACGTAGTTTTAAGTATTTATAAGTATTAAATAAAGCTAATAACGTACTACTATTACTATTAAGACTTATACTTTAGTAATATTCGCTACTTACTTTCGTTAAGATATACTTAGTATACTATTAGCGACTTAGAGACTTACTCGCGTAGTAATAGTAGGAAAAGAGAGCTTTAGTCTAACGTTTTAAGCTTTAAATCGGCTAAATTAAAAGCGAAATAAATTACTAAACTCTTATAAAGGGAATAAAGGTAGAAAGAGAGCGAAGATAGAAGGTTTAACCGATATATAAAAGTATAAGGAAATATATATCTTATATAATCGAAGATATCTACGACTAAATACTTTTTTATATTAGATAGTATTTCTAGAAAATAAGCTACTACGAGTAAAAATCTTCGATAGTTAGTTAGAAGTATAAAAATAAAGATTAAAAGAAAATAAAGAAGTTCGTAAATTATATTTAAAGCTTAAGAACTAGGAAAGTAGAAGAAACGAGTTAAATAATTAACTATTTATAATACGAACTACTATTTCGTAGTAAATAGCTACTTTCTTTACTTCGAACTTCGAATATCTACTTTGTAACTTATATATATTAGACTTAGAGTTTATACTTTATTTTTTTAATAAAATCTTAAGGTTTCGAAATTACTAATATACTTTATTATACGAAGAAGTATTTGTTAGATTAAGCTACTTACTTATCCTTAGATACGAAGACGTATAAGTCGAAATACGAAATATAGTAAACGAGCCTCGTTCGTTTATCTTAAACGATATAGTATACTATTCGTAGATTAGAACTAATCTAATATTTTTGTAGAGAATATAGTAGTTAAGATATTAGTAAGACTAGCGAAACAAATAAGATATAATTCGATATCGAAATAGATAAGTACTTTACTCACTATTACTACGGTTTAAGTAGTATATATTAGAATACTTACTTATTTTAATAAAACGAGTTACATTCGTAGTATAGGAAAAGTAGTATAATTCCTAGACCGAAAAGAAGCTAAGGAAAGTCGATATAATAGTCTAATATCGTAGACTTAAGTACCTAAGTCTACGAGTATTTAAGTACTTAATAAACTATACTTATAAAGCTAAGATTAGTAGTCTTTTAACTGTTAAATACTATATTTTTTAGAGTATTTAACTAAGCGCTACGTAAGTAAAGGTAGCCTTTTTGGAGCATAATAGAATACATAGTTAAGTAGATACTTATACTCATTTTCGTATAGTAACCTTTATCTTAGCTTCGAAACTATACTTCGTATACATAAACTTAGAACTTATTAACAGCTTTACCGAACGAGTTACAACTATAAACCTTAAAATAGCTTATAGACTATAGCTACGTAAACTCGCTACCTTAGAAAGATAAGTACAAATAGCTACGTATTTGCCTACTAGCTAGTTAAGTCTCTTATATAAGTTTTTTTATCTTTATATCGATTAATTCTACTACTTTTATTAATTACCTAAACTAACTACTATAAACTAGTCGATTTATTTAATTACTTTTATCAACTACGTTTAACTAGTTATAAAGACTAAATCTAATAACCGTAAAAACCGTTAGCAAATAGCACCCTCTACTAGTTATACTATACTGTTAAAGCTATCGCGAAGCTAACTCTTCGATTAGAACCGTAGCTACGATAGACTACTCTATTATACGTAAGGTTAAGGTCTTCGTCCTCGGGTATAAGTAGGATTAGGTAACTCTTCGGATCTACCTCCTTAAGCTAGCTAAGGCGTTTAACGAGAAAGCCGCGTTCGAGCTATTAATCGAGGCGCTCGAAGCGATCGCTAGCAACAATAGGAAACGAGCAAAAGAGATAAGCGGATACGTAGCTAAGCTTAAGAGCCTAGTTAAGAAGGATTATGCTAAGATAAATACCTTAGAGAAGGAGTACTATATAAAGGCTATATAGAGGTTGAAAGACAAGTTAGAGCCAAAGAAGAAGGGTTAAAGGACTTGAGAATATTATCTATACTACTATACCACTGCCTTTATTAGTACCGAGTCGAAGTTGTCGTAAGAAGGTGTAGTCGGCTCGGTTAGTGTTTTTGTTAATTAGTTCTAAATCGTAATAATTAAATTAGTTCCGTTTCTATAGTAAATGCTATAGTAAAGGATAGTAGTTTAACGTCGAACGCCTACGATAGTTAAATACTATATTTATAAAGTTGTAAAGATAAAACGGTAAGAGTATTATAAACTAAGTATTACGGTTAGCAAGTTCTAATAAGTAAGTTTTGGCTACACCTACTATGGGGCTACTAGTAGATTTGGAGGTAGCCTATACTATAGCACTAGTACGAATATAGAGAGGTTTGCGCACTCGCGCCAAGGTAGCCCGTGCACCTACGACGCAGTTGCCTTTACAAATCTACAAATCTCGCGATTTCCACTATTTTCCTCTTTTTTACTCTTTAGCTAAAATATTACTATAGGTAGTAGGCTTATTATAATATTAGTCTCTATTACCAAATATACTACTCGTAATACTATATTCTAGCTCTTATCTACTACCTAGGAAGGTGTAATTAATATCCTACTTTATACGTATCTACAAACTACAACGTATTACTTAAAACCCTAATCCCTACTCCTATAGAAACCTAAAGATATACGATTCGTATGCTAAGCATCGATCGCCGATAAACTACGATAAACTACGATAGAAACGGACAAATCCTATATTAATCAATTATCCGATACATAGACACTATAATGCGCACTTCGGAAAAGCTTACCACGTAGATTAAGACTACCAAAAAGCAAGTTCGATTCAATCTCGCTAACCTTACAAAGAACCAACCGACACTAGACAAAATCTAAGCCACAAAGCTCCAACGTCAATCCCTAGACCCTACCCAACTACGTTCTACGAAGTGTACCAACACCGAAACAGCCTACGCTAAGGGCGACGAACATTCTAAGACTAAAGATATATCGTAGACCTATTTGGCGAATAAGTATAAAGAGATACTAGCTACCTCGAACCGTCTAAACTATAAGGAATTCGATATCAACTATACTACTATAGTCGATCTACTAATACGCCTTACAATACTCGCCGAATATTATAGTAAGAAGGCTACGAGCCTTAGTATACCGTTTATACTTTTAATAGAAGAAAGGAAGACGGTCTAGCCTAATACGAATAGAATCATCGATTAGAAAAGCTTCTCTAACCTTACTCGCTAGAATGAGGCTATAATATTCGCTAAGGTTAAGCTCTAAACGATACTAATAATTACTCGTAAATAGTAAGTATAAAACGTTATCCGCTTAGCGAAGAATATAAAGGGCGAACGCGATATTTTTGCCGCTTAGTACTACGAATTCGATAAGGAAGTTCGACATCTTACCTCCGCTATACCGGATAAGGATCGAACTACCGCCGAAAAGTTAGTAGATAACATAGTCGTATTATAATTTATATAGAAGAAGCTAAACGAGAAAGAAGCCGTTATTACCTTACTCTTCGACTAATAAGCTAAGAAGGATAAGTAGATCCAATAGCTCTAAGACTATATAGTTAACCTATCTATAAATATACGTTAGTCGACCCCCGCCGATAATACCTACTCGTCTTATATTAAAGGAAGTACGAAGCGCTCTACGAAAGTCCTCGACCTCCCGATCTTCTATAACGATAAGAATAAGAATGAACTCCTATTCGAAGTCTAGTTTCAAAACCTTAAAAGTAAGCTTCGCGTTAATACTAACTACTTCGAAAACGATACTACGAAGATAACTTATATCGAAAAACGCTTTAGTAGAACTACTACCTAATTACTATAGTCTTACCTCGAAGAAGAGAACCCCAACTACCTTGATACGTCTAATAAACTACTAAAATACCTCTAATCGGAGTACGTTAATAAGAACGAATTCGAAGAGACGCTAGTCGAATATACTACCTTAGAGATAAAGTCTAAGAGCGAATTCGATACCTTTAAAAACAATTTTATACGCCTAGCTAATAAGTGTCGTAAGAACAAAGAGGATTAGAAGGCTAAGTTTTACTATAAGCTCCCCCCTAGCCTAAAGACTACTCTAGCTACTTTCTATATCGATACGAGCTTTACTTTCGAAGACTTTACTAACCGTGGCTCGTAAATCGCCTATATTTACAAATAGACGAATACTATACGTAATACTACCCGAAACTCTTCGATAGTTAAAGCTACGACTACTATTAAGAAGACGACTATAACGACTACGTCGAACCTAGGACAACGTACTACTACTACTACTTCTAAAGGTAGAACTCGTAAGCGTATACCTATTAAGAAGCTAAAGAAGCTCGTCGCCGAGGAATAGTACTTCAACTACGAATAGACTAGGTATATTACTCGTAAGTACCCAACAAAGGTATAGCCCGCCCTACTAGATCGTTAAGCCCGTATTCAAACTATTATCGATAAGTATAACGACGATCTTATAAATAAGATTAAGATAAAAAAGGTTCTCGGCGAAGTTAACGAAGCTAAGGCTAAAACCTTAAAAAACTAGATACCCTAGGGAATAAGGACTCCCTCCCAAAGAACGTATTAATTATCGTAAGTATTGAAGATACCCTTAAGGATATACTATACGACTTCCTCTCCTAATACCTAAGAAGAATACCTTTAATAATAGCTAATACTATAGCTTACAATAGAATATCTTTAACTACCGAAAATACCTTATCTAATATAAAAGCAAATAGCTACTTATTCGTAAGTACTACTTTCGCTAAATAACTAAAGAAGCGCCTAAGACTAGATATCGTTATAGGCTTCAAACTATACCCAATTAGTAGTTTCGATAGCAAATCGTACCAATAAATCGATATAACTTTACGCGAACATCTTCAAATACAAAGTCGTATAGTTTAGAATACCCATTTCCTTATTATCGATATAAAATACGACTTAATTATCGGCTACAAATAGTTTGCTACTTATAATATCCTTATAGACTTCCGTCGCCAACGCCTAGTATTCTCCTCTAACTAGAAACCAGACAAGTTAAGCGACATTAAACTAAATAGGTTACTAATAAAGCTAGACTTAGTATACAACGTAGATTTATATCGAAAGGATACTGCTTTCGAAAAGGAATTATACCGCTACGAAGCTAGGCGCCACCGAGATTCGAACCGCGCCAAAACCTTAAATTAGATACGATAGCGTATAAAGGAACTTTATAACGAGAAACGTCGTAAGGTAAAGGAATAGGCTAACGATTAGCCTACGCTAACAACGCGCTTTCCTAACTATCGTCGTTTTACGAACAATTTAGACCTACCCTAAGGAATTCTAAGACGCTCCTTAGAGATAGTATAGATAGAATAATATTTATAACCTCCGCTAGCCTTATTTCTCCCTCCTTCTATAGTATATACTATTACTCCGAAGGGATTACAATTAACTCGACCGATCTATAAGATTATCGACCTAGCTGTCATCGGCGCCGCTTCGTTGAGGCTCCTAGCGAAAAAGTCTTATATTGGAGTAACGAGCCTATACGAAATCGACCAATTCATTTAAGATAAGCAATAAGCCTACGATACGGCCCTCGTCGAAGATAATCCAAAGCTCTACAAATAAGCCTTAGAAACAATACCCAAATACTATTATAATCTACTTAACAACTTTAATAAAGTAGAATCAAATAAGCTACCCCTACTAAGACCTTACGACTATAAGATTAAACTAAAAAAAGGGAAATTAATAAGTAATTTCTCCTACAATCTACTATATAAGATATCGATTAAAGAACTAGAGGCCTACCGTTAATATATTATCGAGAACTTATTCAAAAGATTTATTAAGGTAAGCTCTACGCCGTAGGCAACGCCTATTCTCTTTGTATCGAAAGTAAACGAAGGATTATAGTTTTATATCGACTATAAGAAACTCAACGCTATTATTAAAAAAGACCGATATCCTTTACCTCTAATTAAGGAGACTCTTTTACGTATATCTAGTACAAAGATCCTCTCGAAAATCGATATTCGCTAAGCCTTCCACCGTATCTAAATATACCCCGATAACGAAGAAATAACGACTTTCCGTATACGTTATAGCGCGTATAAATACAAAGTTTTGCCCTTCGGCTTAACGAATAGCCTATTAACCTTTCAACGCTATATCAACGAAGCTTTAATAGAATACTTCGATAACTTTTACAACGTATATATCGACGACGTACTTATCTTCTCCAACTTAATTAAAGAGTACCAAATTTATATACGCCGCGTACTAAAAAGGCTAAAGGCCGTAGGCTTATAACCTAACCTCGATAAATACGAATTTTACGTTACTTAAACTAAGTTCCTAGGATTCATCGTCGGTACAAATAGAATCTCTATTAACCTAGAGAAAGTAGAAGTAGTATAATATTAGTAATAGCTAAAGAATATCCGAGGAGTATAATCTTTCCTTAATTTTTACAATTTCTATTGCAAATTTATCCGAAACTATAGACGTATTACTAAGCCTCTTAATCGTTTAACTAGGAAAAACGTCTCCTTCGAATAGATAAGCGACTACTAAGAAGCTTTTAAATAGTTTAAATCTTACCTATTATCGGCGCTACTTCTTCGATACTTTGTACCTAACTTTCTAACTCGAGTTAAGATTAACGCTTCGAAAGAAATTATTAGAGGAGTATTATTTCAAAAAGACTCTTTCGACTAAGAATAGTACCTAGTAGCTTTCTTATCTAATACTATACTCGACGCTAAGATAAGATACCCTATTTATAATAAGAAACTCTTCGCTGTAGTAAAAGTACTCGAATATTAATACGCTGAGCTAATTAGGATATAAGTATAAGACTTCGAAGTTATTATAAACTACTAAGCCTTAGAATACTTTAATACTAAATAGAAGCTTAACGAGTAATAAGTCCGTTAAAATAAGCTAATAATACAATATTATTTCTTCTTAACCTACCGCCTCGGCACCTAGAATACGGCAACCGATATATTCTCTCGTAAAATCGAAAACGTTAAAACTATTAAAGGCAAAATAAAACAAGAACGCACTATAGCTATATTTAGGAAAGCCGATCTAGCTACAAATATCGCCTTAATCGTCAACTTAGACGATATCTAAGTACCTACGACGTCTAAAGTCTAATTGACTAACGTAGTCTTCAAAGTAAACTAGCTCGACGATACTCTCGAACCCTTATAATACTATATAAGAGACGAACCAAATAGCCTATTTAGGCTCCGAAGTAGCTATTATCTAACCTTCAATAGACAACTAATTATCTTAGAGACCGACAACCTTCGTACTAAACTACTAGAGGAAATTCATAAGCGTCTAACGACAATATACCTAAAACGAAACAAAACTCGAAGACTAGTTCAAATATAATACTAGTAGAAGGGTATAAGTACCAATATCGTTCGTTATATCGCTAACTACCTTTACTACTCTTCGAAAGTTCTAAAGGATAAGACTCTAAGGCTATTATATCTACTCCCTATACTATAGAGAAATTGGTAATATATTATAATAGATTTTAAAGAGATGCTGAAGAATAAGATTTCGGGTTATAATAACCTAATAGTTATAATTGATAAGTTTTCTAAGGCTTTGTACCTAATACCTTATAATACTATAATTATAGCGAAGGAAGTAGCCTTACTATACTACTAAGGGCTTTACCGCCACTATAGCCTACTTAAGATAGTTATAAGCGACCGTAGTCCTTAATTCATCGTAAACCTAATAGATAAGCTATCAAAGATACTAAAAATCAACTAAAAGTACTTATCCTCTAAATACTTATAAACGGCGAGATAAGTAAAGATTATAAATTAATATATTAATTAACAACTAAGAATATTCATCAACTATACCTAAGACGACTAAGTATCTCGAATACCTACCTTAGATTTCGTTCAAAATAGTCTTCCTTACGACTCTACTAGCTTATCGCCCTATAAGGTTATAATAGGCTTCCTTATACCTTATACCTAGGATTAGGAGAAGAGGTTAAACCTAAAGGGTCTACTAATTAAAGAGAAGCTCTCTTAATAAGAAACGTAAGTAATAGTAACTACCCTTAAGGCCTACTACAATAAAGCAACTAAGAATATCCTAAAAGCCTAAGATCGAATAATTAGATAAGTAAATAAGCACCGCCGCGAGCCTAATTTCGGCGTAGGCGATAAAGTTATCATCGAAAAGAAAGTCTAGTTAAGTAATCGCTCCAACGATAAGCTAGACTACTCGATAATACGCTAAGCTTTTAAAATCAAAGTTATAAGAGGATATTTATATTAGCTAGAGGTACCCTTAAGATAGAGAGGCATTGATATGTTCCCGCCTAACTAACTACGCCGCTATCCTAATAACCCGCTTTCGAGATAAACACCGGAATAGCCTAATAACGAGATAATCTACGACGAAGAGGAATAGACAATTAAAAAGATCTTATCGTTACAGTTATACTATAAGCGTCTATAATACCAAATACAATAGAAGGGCTAGGATCCCAATTCCGTTTACTATGATGCCGCTAACTTTAAGAACGCGGCAACTAGGCTACGTGAGTACTACGTCGTTAATCCTAACGCGCTAAGATCGCCGCTACGCCTAGCCGAGTAGGAGAAGGTAGCCGAGGCTAACGCTGAGGACTTAGTATACCCTAATAACAACGTCCTCGCTATAGTAAACGTTTAGCTTCGCCGATTAAGCTGGAAACGAAAGCGTTAAATACTATCAATTGATAGCGGCTAACGTTTAATTACAATAGCCGTTACGATTAATAATAACTAATATATCAATAGATACCAACTATATCGCTACGGATAGATACAATATTTACATAGATACTAGCGATATTTTGTTATATCTTAAAGGATTAACTATTACCGATTACGTAAATCAACGAAGGAATAGCCGGTAGCCGATATAAGGTACCTTAGCGAAACTAATTACAATAACTATATTAAGTCTATAGGTAGATTTAGCTATGGCGCAATTAGATTAAGGGCCCTAATTGATGCTGTATTAAAAGTAACTCCCGAAGGTATCCCTCTACTACTTAGAACGTAGTCCTCTATATATAAGTTCAATTACTACTAGTTATAATACTATAAGTTCAATTCTAGCCGATCTACGGTTAGATCGTTTTTTTTTTTAGAGGGGAGTAGTATTATAGTTGGTAGGTTCTAGTGGGTAGGTTTTGGCTACACCTACTATAGGGCTACTAGTGGATTTGGAGGTGGCTTGTGCTATGGTACTAGTACAAGTGTGGAGAAGTCTACGTACTCGCGCTAAGGTGGCTTGTGCGCCTGCGACGTAGTTGCCTTTGCAGATCCACAGATCTCGCGATTTCTACTATTTTCCTCTTTTTTGCTCTCTAGCTAGAATATCACTATAGGTAATAGGCTTATTGCAGCATTAGTCTCTATTGCCGAATATACCGCTCGTAACACTAAGGAAATAAAGTTCGAAACTAAAAAAATAAGTATTACTCGACTTCTACGACTATTTAATAGAGATCTACGACTTCTTATTATATATAATAATTATAAATAAGATATTTAGTATATATTAAGACTACTACTTCGAAGATAAGAGAATTAAAGCTTTATTAGTAATATTATAAAACTTTACTTAAATAATAAAGACGAGGTACTAGATTATTATTAGAATTATAAAAATAAATAATAAGCTTCGAAAAGTATAATCGATTCGCGTCTAGTTCGAATAGTAGGGTATTTAAGTAGAAGAGAGTATAGTACGTACCTAGTAATAGAATAGGTTTAAGGAACGCGTTAAAAAAGTAATAAAGGAGAAAGCTAAACTACTAGCTCTTTAAAGTAAACTACTAAGCGAATTATAGCTTAAAATAGTTAAAATAGCTATTTATATCTTTAACCGTACTCTAAAGCGTAAGTTAAAATAGAAGATACTATACGAAAGGTTCTTTTTAACTATCCTAAACGCATTTATAGTAAACTAACTTCGAATTACTTATCTAAAGGTAATAAGATATAAAGCCTTTATAATAATAATAAACGCTTAAAAGAAAAGATAAAGATTTATATTTAGAATAATTCTTAAAGTATAGATTAGATACTTAGTAAGATATAACTTAAGTAATATATTTTATATTTAGAATCTAGTTACTAACTATATATACGTAATAAAAGACGTTATCTTTAACGAATAAATTTTTTTTAGCTTAAACGAAGCTTAAATAAAGGAAACGATCGGCGAATAAACTTTAGAAGAAATCTAATAATATCTCTAAGAGATAATTATCTTCTAATAAGATTTTATAAAATAAATTATTATACTAATATATAATTAAGACGAGTTTTAACTTATAAATACGATCTTCGAAATAGCTATTAAAGATTTGCTAATAAATAACGAAAAGTTAAAAGAGAAAAGATAACCTAAAGAGCTAAAGTATATAAAAACTCGCTTTAAGCCTTTTTTAATACTACTAGAATCTCTAATTATAGTATTCCTTACTTTATTAATTAAACTAAGAGGTCAAAAGTTAAATAAGGTAAAGACTTTTATAAAGAAAGCCTATACTATTAATTAAGCGTTCTACGCTAAAACTATAGTATTATTTCTAAGAAAGAGTTACGAAAAGCTTATAATTAAAGTTAAACGCTATCGTATTAAGCGTAGTAAGTTAAAACTTTTAAATATATTTCGTATATAAGAGATAAACCTTAAAGACTATATAAAAGTATACTATTATCGAAGGAGTTTACTACTAATATCTACCTTATATTATAGTATAAAGGGATATTGATTTAAAGTAGAGTTTCTTTAAGTTAAAAAAGACTATTTATAAAACTATATATAAATAGGCTCTTAGATTAAGAATTTAAGCTACGATTTAAAGATTCGTAACTCGTAAATACTCGATTATATATAAGTATACGTCTATAAGATTAATAAGTATAGCTATTTGCAAAAGTATAAAACGAAGCTTATTATTCGAAGTAATTAATAATAGAGATTTAGTACTAAAGATACGTATATATCTACGCTTATAAGCAAATCTTTTAAGACCCTAATAGCTATTATAGCTAAGTTTAACTTCGAGCTATTATAATTTAACGTTGTAAATGCGTTTATTAATACGAATTTACTTTACGAAGTTTTTATACAAGTACCTTTAAAGTATAAGAAGCTAGGATAAGATTTACGAGTTTTACTCTTTAAGAAAGTATTATATAGCTTACGAATTATACTTCTTTTGTAGCAAATAAAGCTTAAAAAGATATTACGAAACTATAGCTTCGAGCTTATAATATATAAGCTCTATTATTATAAAAAGGAAGAAGTATTACTCTTCTTCTACGTAGACGATATTATACTAGCCTTTAAGAAAAGCTAAGAATAAGTTATAAAATAAGTAATAGAAGCTTTAAAGGCTAAATATAAGCTTATAAAAGGAAACGAGTTATAGTAGTTCTTAGGAATAAAGGTTATATATAATTGGACGAAAGACTTAATTTAGTTAACTTAGATAATATACTTAGAGAAGATCTACGGCTTTCGAACTTTAGATTAATATTATATAACTCTAATAAGTAAAACGAAGCTTCTCCCGTATAATAAAGTAGTAATACTAAAGACTATTAATTAGTATAAACGCGTAATTGGCTCGTTACTATATATAATAGTTATTACTCAATTAAACGTTACCTTTATAATATTAAAGTTTACTAAATTTATAATAAATCTAAGCTTTAAATACAAAGAAGTAGTAAACCGAGTATTATATTACTTATACGTAACTCGTTTTTTAGTATTATAGTTTAGAGAAGTAAATAAGTTCGAAATCTATAATAACGCCTTATTTACTAATAATATACTTAATAAAAAGAGTTTATAAGTATACGTTATAAAGTTATTCGAAAACCTTATTAGATAAAGAGCTAAATAAATAAGATACTATTACTACGTTAACTACTAAAGCTAAACTACTAGCTATATCTTAAGTAACTAAAGAGGAACTTTTTTACTAGAAACTACTTAAAGAACTAAGGGTTAAGATATAAAACTTAGTTTTAAACTTCTTTTACGATAATTAATAAATAATTAGACTTTTAGAAAGTTTAGTAGAAAAGCTAAAGACTAAGCTAAAGTATATAAATATCTATAACTATTAGCTTAGAGAGTATATTAATAGGAAAATAATCTACGTTTCTTATAAACGAAGTTCGTAGATAATTGCTAATAGTTTAACTAAAGCTTTATAAGGAGAATAGTTTATCCAAAGTCGAAGGTAGCTTAGATTAATTAATCTATAATCGAAGATCGAAGCTCAAAGAGAAAAAGACTTATACAAATACTCGATCGAAGAGATCCTATAAGACTTATACTTAAAGTAATAATATTTACTTTGTAAAACGATTACGTATTTCGTTTTAAGGTTTTAAGATTTAAAACTAAAATTTGTATTTTACTAAGAAAACCTAAAGAGTACCTACTAAAAATCACTAAATACTACTACTATATATACCGTAGCTACTCTAACGTAAGTGAATATTACTAGCGCGTAAGAAAGTGTCTTCGGCGTAGCCTTTAAGAATTACCTTCGCTATTATATAACGTTTATTCTTCTCCTACGATAATTAGAATTAGAAAATAAGTCTTATTTAGATAGAAGGAACTTATTACCTTCGCTACTAAACTATAACGCCTTTGAATATAGTCGAAGAAGAATAACGTAACCGGTAAAACTTTCTTTAGCCTAGTAATTGAGATTAGTAAAATAAGCCTTAGATAGAAGATTCGAAGTACTTACATTATACTATATAACTCGCTAAGCGAATACTACTTATAACAACGTTTAAGCTAAAGTTCTACGTAGTATCGATCGTCGCTTTACCTAATAAAGGCCGAACGAATATACGCGAGGTAAAGTAGTACTCTCTCCTCTATAGTATTAAGAAAGTATTAGATAAGATATAAATTAGAGAAACGAGTACCAAAGACTTATATAATAGTAATAGCCTCTACGATAATAGCGTAGTAGGCGGAGATAACTTCTTAAGTAGTAGTAATAAGACTAGTAAAAGTCTAGGGAAAAGGCGTTAAGTATAAGGAATACGATAGTATAAAGAAGAGACTATTATAATACTTAATTAGTATTTCGTTTCTTAGAAACGAATCTTATATCGTACTTATAATAACGTAAGTTCTAACGAAGTATTACGAAATTAACGTTAATAGCTTATAACTAAACTCGAGTATTATTCGTAGAATCAATTTACGTAGATATTTTAAAGTATATTTTTATTCTAATAAAATATTAATACGTTAGTAAGAATAGTCAACTATTTACCCGTTTAAGTAACTTATAACTCTAAACGTATTTAAAGTTAAAAAAGAAAAGAAGAAGAAGAGAAGGAAGTATAAGAGAACCTAAGCTTTATACGTTAGATAAGAGTTACGTTAAAGCCTTATAAAAGTCCTCGTAAAGTAGAAGTCCCTTAAGACTATTATCGCTAAGTAAAAGCTATTACAAATAGTCTTATAAAGGTAGTATAGAACGATTAGTAAGAACTTTATAGAACGATTAGTAGGAATACTACTAAATAATTAGCAAGAGGGTTAGAACGTAAGAAAAAGCTAAGTTAGAAGCTTTGAAGCGTAGAACAAAAGTCCTTAAAACGTAGAATTTGTACTCAAAGGTATAGCTACTATTTATAGTTTAAAGAGCCGAAACGAAGCTTAATTAGCTTATATAAGAGACAATTATATTAATTAAGTAGTTAAACTATTTAATAACCTAATCCTAGCGATACTATTAAATAAATTATAAGGATCTATTTAGGGAAGTATATTAGATTAAAAGTCCGATAATTAGAAAACATTACTTTCGTAAGTTAAGAAAATAAGTTAATACTTTAAAATAATATACTATACGAACGAGCTACGTTTAAGTAAAACGCGCTTCGTTCTAGTTATCCGAAGTCGGAGAACTAAGACTAAGCTCGATTTAGACTAGTATACTAGACATCTACCTAAGAGGTCTCGAGAGTAGAGATTTCCTAAGGGCAGAGAATAATCGAACACATATTTCAAGTCTAACACGTTACGTAGTAGATACTCTTATAAGCTTAAGAAGTATATCTACTATTCTAAAATATAGGATTTTAGCTAATTACGAATATTAAATAGTTGTAGTAACGAATAAGAAGTTAATTGTATTATAGAAAGTAGCTATTTAGGTATATTTGGGTAGGAAAAACGCGTTTTACGCGACTTTCTATACCCCTACTTATCTTACGAATTCTGGGCTATTCCACGAATTTAGCACCCACTATACAATAGTAGGATTCCTGAAAGCCAAGCCCACAAGTATACAGTAAGTATAGTCAGATCCCAAGGGAGCGGAATGGGTTGTGGTCGCGTTTATTTTAGGCGGGCGGCTCAAGCTTCTCAGCGAGGCGCATGTCGCTTACACAATTAGACTGATGCTGCATAAGGCACGCGCTTGTATGTGCTCAGCCTCACTCCATTGTCCGCCAACGACACTTGGCCCAGGAAGGGCCCGACGATGTTCCTTGTTCGCAGTCGTAAAACCTCATCAAGGGCTTACCATCTCGCTCGGAGTGAACTGTACCCGGGGTCCAGCCTTCTTCTGCCGGTGCCGCGTGGCGCTTAGAGGGCGGCCGACTGGAGATGGTGATTCCAGTCTCCCATTGTTGTCACGATGGTATTGGCGGCCTAGTCGATGAAGTGTCATCCTCGCTGCCTGAGAATGTGTATATATGATCACTCCCCAAGTGCGGAGGAGATGCTTCTTCCGATATCATCATCAAACAAAACAAACAAGCAACAACCCCTTTTCCTTAGGTTCAGTTTCTTACTTTCCTAGTGTTTCCTATTTCCTATATTTCCTTAGGTCTCTTTTCTGTCTCTGTCTTCGCATATAGACTCTACTGGCCAATTTGCATATCAATCCTTCTGCAATCAACACCACCACAACCTACAAGATGCTTTTCACTTCTGCCGCTCTTGTTATCCTGGCCCACAGTGCCGCTATCCTGGCCGCTCCCACCGCGCCTTCAGCTTCGACATCGGCAGCAGCAGCAGCTACCACCGCAGCGGCTCCGGCTTCGACTGGACTGAGTCTAACCCAGAAGCTGTTCATCGCTGACACGTGAGTCTCAACTCCCTCCGTACCTAGCTTGATCTCGACTAACACACTACAAGGGCTGTCGATCGCTTTGCACTCCTCCCAGATGACAAGCAGTTCGTCTTCGACTTCAACCAGCCGCAAGCCGGCGCCGGCAAGGGCGGCGAGCTCGTTGCCGCAAACAGGAAGACCTTCCCTGCCCTGGTTGGAACCGGATCCGGCATGGCCGTTGGTCGCGTAAAGCGTAAGACCCCCATCCACACCCCGATCGTGATGCAATACTGACTCAACTCCGACAACAGCATGCGGCATGAACACCCTGCACGTGCACCCGCGCGCCACGGAGCTCCAGATCGTGACCCAGGGCCGCCTCATCACCGCCATGACGCCCGAGAACGGCGTGCTCAACGCGAACGGCAAGGGCCGCCGCGTGATCCAGAACGAGGTCAAGGCCTACCAGATGACGCCCTTCTACCAGGGCAGCGTCCACACCCAGTTCAACCCGGACTGCACCGACGCCCTGTTCGTCGCCTCCTTCAACGCCGAGGACTTTGGCGCCGGCCAGGTCGTCGACGAGATCACGTCGTTCAGCGACGACATCCTCGAGGCCGCGTTCGGGCAGAGCGTCGACGGCGCCGACATCGACAGGATCAGGGCTGCGGTGCCGGTTAGCATTGCCGAGGGCGTCGAGCAGTGCTTGAAGACGTGCAATATTCCGAAGCGCGCCTAGTTCGCTCTGGGGGTTTTGTGGTTCACTGCATGGATGACTGGAAAAGAGGTGGCATTTGAGTGAAACGGTTTGCGATTACAGCATTTGCATTTGGCCTGGAGTTTCTGTTTGCATTTATTGGTTGTTTTGTCATCTTGCATACTCTTATACTTGATACCCACCCTCCTCCTCCTTACCATTATACACTCATTGGTGGGTTCGGATGGTCTCACGACCTTGCCCAACAATCTCTACATATATCAAATTCAAAGGGGCGCGCCCTTCTCATAACTTCTCTGTGTGGTGAAGATCAAAATGTTTTTGTAGACTACTTCTGCGGGCCTACTAAGGTAGGTAACCACTGTACGAAGAAGACTTGCCTAAAACCAGGCATCCGTTCTACCAAACACTGATGTCAGCATCGACCTTTGCTGACCTCCATGTACTCAAACAGCTTCAAAATTCAGCGCATCCTTCACAACCTTCCCCTGCTCCACCTTAAGTCCATCGCGATGCATGTGCCCGTCATTACTGGACCTGAAACTCCTCCCTCACCCCGGGCGGCAGACGCAACTCCCCCTGGGTGATACTCAGCCCCAGACACGTCCTCCGATCCAGCAGCCGGCCAACATACGGTAGACCGCCTCCGTTCTGCTGCCGCGTGTTAAGCAGCGTGGACTCCTGCGGAATGACGCCCCTGGCCTTCGCCTCCAGCAGCTGGTCCGGCATGAGGATCTGCATCAGCTTGTGGCTGACGTAGAAGCGGCCGTGGATTTGGTCGTCGCTGCGGAACGCGGGCGTCTCCACCTGCCTCCACGTCCAGCTGCCGCGCAGGTGGCGCTCGCCGTCGTCGAGGAGGTCGTTGCGGTAGTCGACTTCTTCTTTAAAGGTCGGGCCCAGGCTCTCGGCTGCCGTGGAGGGGTCGATCTCGTGCTCCGGCTGGCGGGTGAGGTGGTACACAGTCCCGCGGAACTGCAGGTTGACGGCCTGGTTTCTGGAGTGTGGGACGAGCAGGAGAATCTCGTCGAGGCGCATCACGACGGTGGGCTTGTCGTCGCCGTCGAGGGTCGCCAGCTTGGGCGGCGGCGAGACGCGGACGGGGTCCCCAACCACGATCATCTCTGCGCCGAGGAAGACGCCGCCGTAGAATTCCATAGAGAAGCCCGAGCCGGACGTGCCGTGGTCCTCCCGCCTGTTGAAGAGGGAGTAGCAGTTGTTGATGGTGCGGGCGGCGACCTTACTCGCTTCGAGCCCCAGCATCTCCAGCTGCTGCGTTACCTGGGCATTATCCGGGTTGTGCTTTGCTTTCTCGGCTTGGGCGATCCAATCGATGTCCGAAAAGGACTTGCGCTGGTGGTTGGGGTTGGGCGAGTCGGGAACGCTGAAGGTCAGGAAGGGACGCATCTCGGCGGCTTGCTTGGGCACGTTGGACTTCCTAAGGCCTGCGTGTCCCAGCGGTGCTAGTGTGAAGGTGTACTGGTCGTCGTCCGGGTTCTGATGGCTGTTAGCCGTCTTTGGGCTGATGGACAAGATGATACCAAGTCGCCAGGCTTGGTGCTTGTACCAGACTAGCTCAGTCACGCGGAATATGTTGGACATGCTTGTTATGCCCATGTCTGACAGCGTCGAGGCTGCGACCTGCGGTTGGGTGTACTGGTTGGTCTGGTATTGTTGCTGGGACTGTTGCAGCTGCTGGGACTGTTGCAGCTGCTGGGACTGTTGCGGCTGCTGGGACTGTTGATGCTGTGGCTGTTGAGGGGCCTGCTGGATCCCTTGGGCCTGTTTTGACTGATTTGGCTGCTGCGGCTGCTGGATCCGGTGAGCCTGGCTGGTCTGCTGCTGTGCCGGAGCATTTCCTGCCCTCAAAGACGGTAGTCCTTGGACTGTACCTCTTCCGGCGCTTTGCACTTGTGGTACTGGCGTGGCCGGTGTCGATGTCTGCTGGCCCGGCCTCCTGACAAAGTCTATGCAAGGGATGCAGAAGCAGTCGTTCCGGTCCACGGAGGAGCTGATTAGCCACATCACATGAGGGACGAAGTCACCCGCCGTACGATATCGAGTCCTGGACGGATGACCGAACAAATATACGTTCGAGGTCGTGCCGCCCTTACCCGACTTGATTTCTCTCAACTCATATCCATCCGGAAACTTTTCCAGGATATACAATCTCTCTTGTTCGGCCATTAGTATGATTGAAATGAGTGCTGATCTTGAGACGAGTCCTTCCACTTACCATCGGTTGGGTTGTCGCAGAGTTGATTCTTCAGATGGCTTCCAATGACGCCTCTCCATCGTGTCATCCGATCGTCTGTCTGGTCGAGCGCTGTTGAGTGCTCGGCGTCGCCGGCATAGCCTTGTCCATCGCTGCGCTCCAGAAGGATCAACTTGTATTTGTCGTTCGACATGATGGAGGTTGTGTCTCCTCCCTGAGCCAAGGCCAGGTCCCTCGCCCGAGTGGTGGTCTGGATGGCTCAAGTTACCGATGGATAGTTTGAACTGCCCAAGAAGGACGAGGGGAAGCGCAGAGATGGATTGTTTTCAGTCTAGACAACAAGGGCACAGCTGGGCTGCGTCGAATGGCGTGCAGCGCTTTAAGCGGGTCAACGAAGTTGAGGCTCGCTGCGACTTGTGGACAGCTTCTCGGCGCCGGCTTTTTGGCCTACTGAGGTGGGCGGCAATAGAGCTGCGCGAAAGACAGACTAAGGTTTTGTGAACCTAGTGTCCAGGCTTGCACGCAGGAATAGGGATGGTATTGTTGCTGAACAATGATTGATCACGCAGGCTCTGGACTTCCTTGTGAAGGTACCTATTCAGGGGCAGGGGCTGGGTAACCAGAAGATCAACAAAGAACAGCAGTGATGCAAACTCAACTCGATCTGAACGAGCACAATAGACGACTGAACCAGTTTTGAGCCTTAGCATAGAAGACTGACATCAGTAAGAGCACTTGAAACGCTTAGCAACGGGAATGCTGCAGAGTTCAACCTCAAGCAAGCTCGCATTTTGGTTTGGTTCTTTCATCGATGTCAAGACCAGCAGGCACGATGGAGATCTAAGTTCATTCAAACCCCGTCTTAGTCATCACAATGCCAAGACTCAGGGTTCAGTTGTGGCTGATGACGGAAAAGCCACCGCTCTTTCTTCGACCACATACCTTACTTCGTCCCTACCTTGATTCCACATCATCTCCAGACAGCTGTCATCGCCATTCAACTTTAAGTTGTGGCCCCACTTCCTATCTGGCGTATGGATGTCAATGATGGTGCAAGATCATGTATCTGGTACAGCCGAGCATCAGTAACATGGAGCATAGGTGGCCGCACTCTCCCGGAGTTACGGCCAACCCGGATTTAAGACGGCGTCGGTGTGACATTGTGCATCACAAACAGCGGCACTACCATCGCAAAAACCGTTTCGAACTTCATGAATCGCGTGCGAGCCTATCTTATTATACTAGCTCCAGGGCGGTCACTCGCGTAATAGCCAAATGCAGGTGTCTGGAGATAAACTGAGTCGTGTCACTAGGTGTGAGTTCGCTCCACCGGGAATCGGCCGCAGTGCCGCATGTTTGACGCCAGCACGCTGGAGAAGACGGTCTTCATGGACATATCACGGCTAGTTTCCAGGTTATTAATCATATCTAGGTCTATGTGTAGGCCTGGAAATACCGAGTAAGGTACTCAGTCTGGCAGTGATAAGTGGGTGAGCAATATGGCAGAGGTAGTAGTATATATAGGGGCACGAGATGCCCAGATGTGATGGGGAAAACAACAGAAGTCTCTTCATCAAGGAACCCTTCTGCTATAGCCTACAAGCATTTCTCATCGCACTCACTCTCATCATGGCATCTCAAACTACCACGCCCAAGTACGGGCCTGAAACCACCGGCCTCGAGCTGGTCCACCAGTTCCCCGACGAAGTAAAGGGGCGCATCTGTAAGTCCAACCTGAAGCATGACAGCCAGAACCATACATCACACAGACGAACTCACAACCTCCAAGTCCTCATCACCGGCCCCAGCCACGGCGGCATAGGCGGAGAAACAGCAACCTCCATAGCAGCCGGCCAACCAGCCGTACTCATCCTCCTAGGCCGCTCCAAGGCCCGCGCCCAGCCGGTACTCGACGCCATCGCTTCCGCCTCCCCCTCCACCCTCATCAAGTTCATCGAAGTCGACCTCTCCCTCCTCTCCTCCGTCCGCGCCGCCGCAGCCACCATCCTGTCCGACCCGGAGATCCCCCACATCGACGTAGTAATCAACAACGCCGCCATCATGGCCTCCCCCTTCCAGCGCACCGCCGAAGGGTTCGAGATGCAGTTCGCCTCCGGCCACCTGGGCCACTTCGTGCTGACCAACAGCCTCATGCCCAAGATCCTAGCGGGCACCGCCCCAGTCCGCATCGTCAACGTCTCGAGCGTGGGGAACCGCATCTGCACCGTCCGCTGGGCCGACCCCAACTGGACGGAGGAGGGCGCCTACGACCCCTGGGACGCCTACGGGCAGACCAAGACGGCCAACGTCCTCTTCACCGTCGCGCTGAACAAGAGGCTCGCCGCCAAGGGGTATCCGGCCGACAAGATCAAGGCCTACGCCCTGCATCCGGGCAGTATCGCGACGAATCTGCAGGTGCACGTCGTGCAGGCCGGGGCCGAGTCTATGGCGGCGGCCATCGAGAAGACGTTCCACGGAGAGCCTAACCCGATCCCGGGCGTGAAGACGCTGCAGCAGGGGTGCGCTACCACGCTGCGGGCTGCGCTGGACCCGGGCTTGACGGAGCAGGAGGGCGTCTGGCTTGTTGATGCGGAGATTTCGACCGATCCGACGTGGATTGAGAGTTGGAGCTTGGATGAGGGTGATGCGGAGAGGCTGTGGAAGCTGAGTGAGGAGCTGGTTGGGGAGAGGTTTGAGTTGTAGATGGGCCTCCGGGGGGACGGGTTCCTGGAGGAGCGAGAGAATTGGGTGTTTGGGTAGGATGAGTGTCGACCTGTGGTGATGGCATGATAATAGTCATGGTTCAAGTAATAAGATATATGCCGCTTTACTTGGACTTCGCAGTCTCGTATACTATGCTTGCTACTTTGCTGTATGATCATCTAGCCAGACAGAATGTGAAGCAAGTGTGGCGTATTCAGTAGAGTTAGGATTCAGACTATCAATGTCTGTCTTCTTGCCTAAGGAAATCAGGAATGACAGCTCAAGTCAAACAGTGTCCTTCCAATCTGATGCGAATCATATATATATATTTATGTGAAGTCTCTCATCTCACGTTATTAGATTCATATGCCCTTCCAAGGTATTTGCCGCCCATTCTATCTAGCCATCGCTTCGCAATCATAAGATAGTGCCAAAAGAGAACAAGTCAGAGTCGAGGTTTGTTTATCCCATCCGGATAGCCGTGTTGTTGGAATTGGCATTAGTCGAGGAAGAGGAGAGGTGAAACATAGCACATGACCACAAGAAAACATCAAGTTCACAACACCATCAGACTGACAAGACGCCTGGTCTGTAGAGGTCTATCGGCATCCCTTCGTAAAATGAAAATAAAAGTGGAAAACAAGAGAACGCGGAGCGAGGAATAGCACGTACACCACCAGAAGGGCAACAGAACGCCTCGCAGTCTAACCCTCTAGGCCTCGATGACAACCTTCAACACCAACTTGCCATCATCATCAACCGTGCGACTTGCAAGCTCAAAGGCGCCTTTTGCGGCATCCAGCCCCTTGAAGCGGTGGGTCACCATGTCGTCCAGACTGGGGAGCGTGAACCCGGCACCTCCCCGGCCTTGAGCGCAGAGCAACCGGATGCCGGTAGCGTAGGTGTTGGAGTAGCGGAAGATGCCCAGTATGTCAACCTCCTTCAAGTGAGCGACCGACAATGGCAGGGTCTGAATCGGTGTGCCCATGCCGACCATGATCACTTTGCCTCCTGCTTTTGTGGCATATAGGGCAGTGTGCATGCACACCTCCTTGCCTGTGCACTCGAAGGTGATGTCCACTCCTTCATCTTCGTCCTCTAACATGGGACTGGATGAGTTTGCAATGGAAAGAATGTCTCCGGCTAGACACTTGGCGCCGTCCAGCTGGCTGTGGAAGGACAATGTGCTGGCTGGGGTGACGGCGCCGGAATCTAAGGGAGTCGAAGCGCCGGAACTGCCGGTGCATATTGACGAGCTGCTAGAGGAGGAATGTAGAGGCCGAGCAACAACGTAACCGTGGGTGGCAAAGCCGCGCTCGATAGCATAGTTAACACGGCCGGCATCGACATCTGTAATGGTGACAGTTGAGCAACCGGACTGCCGTGCCATTGCTGCCGTGAGAAGACCGACCGTACCGGCGCCGAGCACCAGGGCTGTAGAGCCAGGGGTGGGACTTGCTCGGTTGACGGCGTGGATCGCAACGGATAGTGGCTCGAGGAGGGCTGCGGCGTCAAATGAGACGTGGTCGGGGAGCTTGTGACACCACGCTGCTGGGTGATTTATCCTCTCCTGAAGAGTGCCCTGGAAGTGAGGGACAGATTTTGCGCTGCTGCGGAATCTCATCTTCTTGCAGAGGTTGTACCTGCCTTTCCTGCAGATGCCACATTGACCACATGGGACGCCCACCTCAAGTGCCACGCGGTCGCCTATGCTGAAGCCAGAGACTTGGGGTCCCAGGGCAACAACAACGCCTGAGGACTCATGGCCGAGGGACAACGGCATGCAGGCGCAGAGGTCTCCATTGGCGAACTTCTTGTAGTACGATACATCAGAACCGCAGATACCTGTGGTCTTAATGGCGACTTGCACTTCGCCTATGGCAGGGTCCTCAATCGTCCTTCGTTCCTAGATAGTGTTGTGTTAGTCGACGTTGTTTCAAGGTTGAGACCCCATGCGGCTCAAAATAACAAGCGAGGTGACCGTCTGTGTAACCGTCAGATCTTGGGGGTCCTCAGGGGAGACGTACCAATCGCAGGTCGCGAGGTCCATGCAAGACAGACGCAGTGATGGAAGATGTCTTTGAGTAGACGGGTAGCTGCATTGGCGCGATCTCATTCATTGCCGACGGCGCCATCTTGAATGACAAGAAGTGCGTGGGATGAGGTGTGGGATGACTAGGGGTCGGAAGCGTGGGATAAGGTGTAAGTGGTCCCTTGACCAGCGGTGAATCCTCGTTCCCCGTGGGGTACCGATTGCAATGTTGGGGAGTCTGCTGAGGCTCTGCGCCAGGGGTCAAGGTGGGAGTGTTTGGCGTGGGATGAAGGATGAAATAGGAAGCTGAGAGTACAAGTTCGAAGCTAGGCCGACTCAGCGGTCTCTTAGAGCGTAGGGGGCAGGACCTTTATCTCGAACTTGACATAAGAGAAACGTCGTAAAACCAGGCCAGGAGCTAGACAGTCACAGCAGTTTTGGCAGAATTCAACACTCGAGACAATCAATGTGGGGGTCCTCCCGGGTTCTTAAGTACCCTTAGGTTGAAAGGGACACGGTTTGACCGCCATTGATGATGTGCTGTCGGATGGCAGTCTGCGTCCATCATCGATCCCGGGCCATGGCGAAGGCATGACATTGGGAGGACAGACAAGGCCAGAAGTGGAAGAAAAGTGGTGACGGACGAACATGTCTCGCTCGAAACATTGCTTTCTCCAGTGCGGCCGTTCTACCACTCGCGTATCAGCCAGTTATCTCTGTGCTTCAAAAGAGGTTAGGATGATGGATAATGGGCTCGACAGACAGGGTGAAGGCTCCATAATCTCGGGAAATGATATGCATGTCGTCTGGCGACAAGGTCAATCTTTCGGCAGGGCGACCCAGCATCCATGTCGATGCTTCCACATCTAGGGACAAGACCTTCATCCGGAGCCGGACCGGCTGCATGGCCGCCCTGGATCCTTGGAGTCCAGCGACGCCACATCGGTGCACATCTACCGTTCGCCTTTCGGCATAGGAGACAGCACTGCGTGCTGGGCGTGGCGGAAACTACTGGCGACTAGCCGTGCAACAGACTTGCATGAGGATCCATCATCATGATTTTGCGCGTCTGTCAGCCTGTAGGGTTTCTCAAGGAGCGCCTTATGAAGGTGCTGCCTGTACTCTTCCAGGCTTCTGGTACAGGAACACTTGCGATGCTTTTGATTACGGTGAAGAAAGGGATATTACCTTTCTAGGAGTTGCTGTCACCGCTGCCCAGCCGCGTTCCATACGAGTTCTGACGGTGAGAGGCAAGGGGGGCATTGGCTGCTGTCCGAGAAGAGAGATATGCCAGACCCAAGATCGCCATGCACTCAATATACCTCAGGGGGAGAAACATGCGGGAACCAAACAACGACTTCAACTGGTAACAGGCCGTGAACCGGTACCAGTAAAAGAAAGACGGCGGTGAAGTAGCATAAGCACTTGGGCCCGGCGTGGGTGTTCTGAGTCTCGCCATTGGAGACGGATTAGATGGAGGGACGGGACAAAAAGGGTGCTGGCCGAAGGTCCAGAACCACGCTGTGATCGCTGTGATCCACTTGGGCACAAGATAAAAAAAATGGCAAAGAGGCAACGGCGGCCTGGAATCTGTGTATGTACATGGTGTAGGTATCTTTGGAGAGCTGCGGCGGATCAGCAAGATGTCTGGCTTAGGATATCGTCCGCTGCCTTGTGTGATTGCGTTGTGGAAGAAATCCTAGGTTGATAATCCTGGGTTCAGAGAGAGGTTGAGAAGCATGAAAACGAACAGGATCGAATGCGATACATGCCAGCACATGCCAGAGGGACAGCCTGACGTGTACACCCGAAGTTCGCCGGGCAGGCTTACCCGTATAGTTCAGTCTGGCCGTTCTTGCTGGTGTGGAATATGTCGACCCTGGCTGAAGTATCGGGTAGCCCCAGGTACCTTACCTTACCTTATGGTCTAGTACCTCAAGGTAGCCATTTCGGCGTCATTTGGGGGCTGCACGCTTGTCCTCGTCTTTCCAAGATGTCTGGGGTTGAAAGGCACACACACACCTCTTTGCCAATTCACCGACGGGAGGTTGCTTCGTCTCGGCCCCACCCTCGATGCTAGGTGGAGAGAAGGCGCTGTTCGCTAATTTAGAGCCGCCATACAACGCCCTTCGTTCCTGCCGTTTCTTGTCAACCTCCAAGGTACTTGGGTACATGTACATACATCTCGACAAAAACTCCTCTGCGAATGTTGCTGCAGTGCCTGTATTTCTCCAACTTGGATTTCTTCTCGAGCTCAATCTTTCGGCCACTTGTCCGTCTTCTACATCGGCCCCTGCAATCAAACGCGCTAAGCCGGCATCCTCTGCCATTCAAGCCGTCGGCGCCGGGGGCGGTCGCAACATGAAGCACCGAGATCCTCTTTCTCACAAGCTTCTCCAACTCGGGCCCACTTATAGGGGTCTCCAAATCCATCCCCAGACCCCACCAGATCTTGTACCCAAATCCTTGCCATCATGAGCCGACCTCGCATCGACATGACACCAGCACACCGTGCCATCTTAACCTCCTCTTTGGCTGCATCTATCAATGAAGAGAACATAGAGTATGGCTCTACGCAACGACATCCTGCCTCATCCCCGCCTTGAATTCGCCCACGCTCATCTCATTGAATGGTCGAGTCTGAGCTCTATTATGTTCGATTCATGGCCCATCTTTGGCTTTGCTGGACCGTTGAACCCTAAAATGATGCAAGCCAAAGTGGCTTCCAGGATTACCTTGTGCAGGGATCTTGAGATTCTCACTGCAAGTCATTTTTACCGGGCCAATGACGAGATGCTCAGCACATGGCAAGCAAGGATGATCAAAAAGACCTGTCAACTCGCGATGTTGATCATGGAACTGAATAGAGGAAGGACGAGCTTACCACTACCAGGCTTACCTATCCGTGGGAGTCTCCTTGGTGAGGCTTGGTCACGCCAACCCTAACAAACGCCTAGAAAGTCTCGCAAGCTTTCCGAGCGCTGTTGGTGCTATATATCTCGGTTCGCTGGCATCTTTGCTCCAATAGGAAGCTTTCCATAGGTATTCTGCCCCCGGATACCAACTGATGAGCCAGAGGAGGGTGGCCGACTATGTCGTTTACTGGGCGTGCCGCGACCAGGTACACCGATACCCCTCGCCGAGCTGTGGAGAAAAGTCAACCCGGAGGGATTGAGGCCAAGGAAGACTTCACGGAGGGCGCATGCAGGCGCCGTTGTCACGGCAGTGGAGACGCCGTTCGGGACTCACCCTGCGCAGTAGCGCCAGGATGAAGCTCCAGTCATCTCACCGATCTCTATCTAGACGGAACGCTATGACGAAGGAGCTTCACATGGAAGCGTCATCTTTGGATGTACCTCCCTCACCTTCGGACGCCAGGGACGATGATGCCTTATCGCAAACTGCGGACGTGCTGAAATGAACCATTCGGAGCTGCTATCCGTGAGCGCTTCATCCTGACTGGACTGCACAGCAACACAACACCTGGATGTCTACAGGCATTATACAGCGTGCGTATGCACATGTACATATCTCACAGGAGAAACCATCGGCGCTTGCAGATTCCGGTGACCGCCCATTCGTTTCGTCAAGTCGTTGGAGTAGCACAGCAGATCGCGGCTTGCTTGCTGGTTCGAACTCAACCCCGGTCCGGATCTCGACCCCCGGCAACTTTTTCCATGTCGATCCAACCGTTGTGGGGCCGCCCGAGCTTCCGAAGCTGTCCTGTCGCTCGCGACTGTGGCAGAAGGTAAGAAGCTCAGGACTGACGGTTGAACGGAATAACGTAGGCTACTGCAGCGACAGTTGCTATCTCGATGTCGAGGAGACAGCTGAGTTACCACCATACTGCAAGTCTATCCTGCACGAGCGTCACCTCGGTAGGCGAACTACCGATGGTCAGCTTCCACAAGTGTTTCCGTAGCATCGGGCTCGTCCCAAGTCTATGTTCCGGTATTACTGATATTACTACCTGCCGTCCCAAGATTGCATCACTGTCCCGTGCTGCCGTCCGTCAGACGACTCTAGTTCCCTAATCGGGACTCTAGGTCGTCCCAAATCGGCAAAAGAGGGCATTCCCGGCTGAAGGTCTCTCACTTCCAGACATGGAAGATTACCATGATGGGTCAACGGTGATTCTGGACCGGATGGCCACTCGCGACACTCTTGAAGTCGCTCGAGTGGTAAATCCGTGCTCGACAAGGCGACTCGACGAAAGAAAGCGTCTTATCCTCACCGATCCCTTCCCAGGGTGGTCGGTCAGAGCTGTTGTGACCGGAGTGCCACATCGAGAAGCATATATTACCATTCTTCCCGGCGCCAAACCAGGGACCCGGTTGCATGCCCACTACTAAATCGACAGCAAGGTGAAGCGCAAACACACTCGATCTCCCTTGTCGGGCGCATGCTGCGGCAACGAGAGGGTGGCCGCGGCAAGAGGACATGCATTCCACCCGCATGCCCGTGGCACCGGCATATATTACTTCCTCGCTATGGCCTTGGGCCTCAGCATTCTGTCACTGGCGTCCTTGGCCTCAGCACCGGTTAGTGGAAGGCAGATACGCGGCCCCGAACATGTAGCTATGCGAGATAGGCGAGAGCAACCTCCCTTGCGTCTGTTGCGGTATCTGACGCCGGTTCGCCCTATTCTTGTGAATATCCTCTCCCGCAACAACGGCGGCAGACGCGGACTACACCCTACACTACTTGATGCAAGTTATTGTCAGAGACTATACCGTATGTCAGCCATCAAGGTATGCTATAGGATGCGGGCTCCTCTTGCTCGTACGTTCACCTGCATAGCTCTACCGTCGTCGCAAGTTCAACTGTGATGCCACCCAGTAAGACCTTATCGCAGTGCTTCCGCCTGCCAATACCACGCAATCACCCCTCCTGAGCTCCGAAGTCGGTTCTCGTATTCTAGGTAGGATCTGGAGGATAAGGCGAGCCTGCAGGAGCTCTATGGTGCCTCGAGAGCTGAAAGGGGCAAACATGACGAGTCAGATAACGGGCCGGCATACCAGAAAACGCCACGATGCGCGGCAGATGCGCTCAATATCAATACCCCTTCGCTATCTCACGGAGGGAGAGGAAGATAACTAAACAATAATGTACGGTTGTTTTGCCTCCGCTTTACTCCCGACTCGATACACGCGCATCCTACTCCAAAGCTCTCACACCGCAACCAGTACCGTGCGCAGAATTGTCCGGCGAACATGCCGCGTTACGCATACCAGCCGCCAAACCCGCTGCCTTGGCGGCTCCATGGCTCACGTCTGCGCGCATCCGTAAATGTTTCCACACTATCGCCCTAGAATGTGCTCGTCGCCAACCGGCTCGCCGCGTTCCGAGCATCGATACGGTCCTCGTCGTCGTCCTCGCTAACACCAGGCAACGTACTAGACCCCGTAGCAGCCCGGGCCCTGCCACCAGCCGCCTCGGCACCGTCGCCGCCCTCGCCCGCCCCGTCGTCCCCGCCCATGAAGCTGCCGGACACGGACCTCGCCATGGCATCCACGCTCCGGCGCGGCACGCCGCTCCACGCGTCGCCCTTGGGGCCCTGCGAGGCGGCCAGGCTCACGCGCCGCACGGTGGGGTGCGACTCGCGGCCCAGCCGGCTCAGGCCGCCGGACGCGTCGATGGACCGGATGTCCGGGCGGACGCTCTCGAGGAGCGCGAGGGTGCGCCGCTCGGCCTCGATCTCGCGCAGGACGTACTCGCGGATGCTGAGCCTCAGGTCGGCGGCGGTGCGCGCGAACCAGCGCCTGCGCTCCTGGACCAGGTTCTGCGTCACGCGCGTCGTCTTCTGGAACAGGAAGGACTCGTTGTGGCGCGCCTCGTCCAGCGACGAGATGGCCTCGTCGACCTTGTCCGGGCGGACGTTGGAGCTGGCCTTCAGGCGGTCCGCGGCCATGAGCTTGCCGCGGGTGAGCTCCTGGGCCTGGAGGAACTCGCGGATGAGGATCTGCCGGTTCGTGAGGGTCTCCTTGACGATGAAGGCGTCTTGCGAGTGGTACTGGAACGGGTCGCCGATCGTGGTCGCCTCGGCGGTCGCCTGGGCGGCGTGTAGGTCGCCTACCGTCTGGACGACTTTGCCCAGCTTGCGGTAGGCGTTTGCGAGGCCCTGGTGCGGTTCTTGGACGTTCATGCTGCCTAGCTTGACGCCGAAGTCGGACTCGGCGAGCCCAAGACCTGGAAGTTGGTTAGATTTAGAACAGATGGAGGTAGTGACGAGGGATCGTGTCATCTCACCTCTCCGTGACTTAACAAGCTTATCCACTTTATGCCCAGCGTCCATGGTCCCCAAGTAAAACAACTTGACAATAGGACGAGCCTCCTGCAGCTCGGGCGTATCATCTGGAGGCGGGGCGAACTGTTTGAGGATCTTGCGCCGCACGCCCGTAGCCGGCTGCTTCTTCTTCACCATGGGGCTGTAGCCGAAATCGCTCTCGACGAAGAGTACCATCTCGTCGTCGCGCATCAGGACATCGTTGCCGCAGACATAGTTGAACCAGCGCTGCATCAGGGCCTTCACTCTCACCTCATCCTCGTCGGTACCTGCGCCCGCCGACGTCAATGGTGGCGGAACAGCGGGGACGAAGACTTCCGGGTTGGCTGATATGAGGTGCTCGGCGAGTTTGACGAATTCGGAGTGGAGGCGGCGGACGTCGCGGTATTGTGTTGTTCGGAAGCTGGGGAGGTTGGTCTAGGGAGACGAGTTAGCACTGAGTTTGTAGACCTGGTTCTTCCGCGCTGCTCCGCTGTCTTACATGAACGTCAAACCTCAAGATAGGGTCCTTGCGTCCTGTCCGTTCGAGACCAGAGATCTTGGCTTGTAGTTTAAAGACCGGTTGCCTCCGCGCCGGTGGTTGCTCCTGGCCGCGCTGGGCATGCGCTTGGTCGGCTGGGGACGGTGGCGGCAGGTCATGCTGCGAGGCTTGCTGTTGGGGAGCTTGTCTCTGCTCGGCTTCCTCCGGTTGACTGCTTTCGGCTGCCGAGAGGGTACTGCTGGCTGTATCTGGCCGTCGGTAGTCCGTCTCTCCGCCTCCGAAACCTCCGTCATCCTGCTCGCTCTCCAGGCCGTTGCTGGACACCTGTGATGGGAAGGATGAGAGGGGAGGTGCACCGCCGACCTGGCCAAAGTTGGTGCGGTTATGTCGCGGTGATGATTGCGGTGAATTGCCCCATGGAGAGGCTCCAGCTGGGTTCTGGTCGTCGTTTATTGATGATCCGTAGTCCATTGTCTTAGAATCGCGTGTTCCGGATGGTTGCCGGAGGGGAATCGCTGGTCGCGGATTGGACTATCCTGTTGAAAGCTTCACTTCACAACACCGCGCGAATGACCCGAATCAATGCAGCTTTCCTGGATTGGTCGACTTGTAAAATGGATTATGGAGAGCCAATCTGTTGTGGAAGCGAAGCAGTGAGGTTACGTAGCTCGTCGGCTGTGGATGCCTTGGTGATCGCTAAGTTCCCGAGAGACTCCGCATCTTTGGCTGATGGAGCTTCAGCAAGCCAAGCCACAGCCCCGCCACTAGCAGTTTGTGGCGCAAGCTCCCCCTTGTGCATCTGTTGGTGTGTGAAGTATCACATCATGCATCATTGTCTGGGATTGGAAGAGCGAACAGATGGAGTTCCTGCATGTTTAAGCACCCAATTGGTCTCTTCATTGCATATTCTATATTCCTTTGGATGGTTCCTGCTCAGAGGCACAACAAGAGCCTTTAGAGCTACATCGAGTGCCAAGCTTTGTCCTGGCACCCAAGGTGATCTCGGACTGAGCTTGCCTTTCGAGTGGAGAGACCTGCAATGCTCGTCACGGCTCTTGTTCTAAGATGCCGTCACGGGCACAAGTTGCTACTTGGCTCTCTGAGCCAGGCTGCTAGATTCCGCCCCTATAGCACCCACGGAGCTTCACACCCGGATGCCATTAGCGACAGTATAAGGAACATTGGCATCATTGCTCATGTCGATGCGGTACTGTGAACTCATCCACATACATCATGAGTTAGCACTAACATATCCCTAGGGCAAAACCACGACGACAGAGCGCATGCTCTACTATAGTGGCATGATAAGACACCTTGGGAGTTCGTCACTGGTCACAGATTGACTCTAGATTTCCAAGCTAATTCGTGTCAGATGTCGACGACCGCAATACCACAACTGACTTCCTCGAGCTGGAAGCGCAGAGAAAAATCACCATACAGTCTGCTGCCATCAGCTTCAGGTGGCCTCCGAAGGATAAGTGTCCTCCCGGAGTTGAGCCAAAGATCATCAATCTTATCGACACACCTGGTCATGGAGATTTCCGTTTCGAAGTCGACCGCTGTATGCCTATCCTTGACGGAGCTGTCTGTATCCTCGATGCTGTCAAGGGTGTCGAGACTCACACCGAGCGAGTATGGGCTTCCGCACATCAGTTCAAGATCCCAAGGATCCTGTTCGTGAACAAGCTCGATCGCGACGGCGCGTCTTTCAAGAATTCCATCCTGGATGTTGCTACACGACTACAGGCACGGCCACTGCTATGCCAAATTCCCTGGTGGAAAGGTGATGAGTTTGTCGGAGTTATTGACGTTATTGAACAAGTCGGGCTCAAATTCTCGAGTACAGGCGAGCTGACCAAGGTTGACTTGGCAAAGGCGCTTGCTGAAAGCAACCCTGGCCTTCTGTCAGAGGTTGAAAAAGCCCACCAAAGGCTTATTGAAGAGCTTTGCGACCGCGATGAGAAGCTTATGAATCAGTTTCTTGAAGAAAATGATATATCTGTAACGGATATCAAGGATGGAATTCGACGTCTAATCAGTGACGGCGAAGGCACCGTTGTACCAGTCTTTGCCGGCGCCAGTCGCAAGAACATGGGCGTGCAACCGCTATTGGATGCCGTTGTCGAGTACCTTCCAAGTCCTCGGGAGAGACCCGAAGTTGTGGTCATATCGGGGAAACACGAATATCCCCTATCCAAGATTCTCAACGAGACAGCAAACACTAAGAAGGGACACGGTCATCACCAAGTCCTCGGTGCCCTTGCCTCTGTTTTCAAAGTTGTCGACGATCCAGATCGTGGACCGCTCAGCTTTGTGCGGGTTTACTATGGTACCCTGCCCAAAAGGGCGTCGATGTGGAACACCAGCATGCACCAGTTCGAGAAGCCGCAAAATATGTTCCAAATCGCCGCAAGCAAGACCTACGATATACCGCAACTGTCATCCGGGCAGATCGGCGCCATTACTGGTCTGAAGAATGCCAGAACTGGAGATACGCTGATCACCTTCCCCGGTCGTGAAGCGCCCGAGTCTGCCAGGAGCATACAGATCCGGCCGCCAGAAATTCCCCCGGCAGTGGCAGTCTTGGCCATTGAGCCGTTCAGTGTCACGGATGCCAGTGGTCTGGAAGCAGTCCTGGCAAGATACCACCGAGAGGACCCGAGTGTGAGATGGGCCAAAGACGAAAAGACCGAACAGTACCTCGTGTACGGTATGGGAAAACTACATCTCGAGATAGTGGAGCATCGGCTTCGAACGCATTACAAGGTCCCGAAGTCAGTTGAGTTCAAGGGAGTCCAAGTCGAGTATAGGGAATGCGTCATCTCTCACATTGGCCCTTACCGAGCCGAATATGAGCGAACGGTCGCAAACAAGGCTGGAAAGGCCGCGTGCTCGGTGACGCTGGAACCGCTCGAGGACCATCACCGCGACAACCTCCACGAATCGTGCATTGAGCGAGACGGCAACATCATCCACGTCTCTATCCCGCTTCCAGAAAGCGGAGAGCCGCTGCCGTTCGACCCAGAGGAAAAGCGACAGCAGCTTTTCAACGGCGCCGTCGCCGCCCTAGCAAGAGGCCCGCGACGAGGCTACGGCGTTAGCAACACCCTCGTAACAATCACTTACAACTCGGAAACCGATTTCTTCGGCGAGGTATCGGGAGCACACATCGTCAACGCAGCCATCCACGCCGTGCGGGACGCCCTCAAGCAAGCCAATGCCACCCAAGCGATCGGCATCCTGGAGCCGGTCATGAAAGTCGACATCTTCTGCCCCGAGGACGCATGGGGCAACGTCCAGCACGACCTGCAGTCCGCCCGCGGCGGCGTGGTGCTGGAGATCAACGACCCCAACGGGGACACCGCCCCGGTCGACGGAGGGATTGACGTGTCGCCGGTGTACGTGCCGCCCGACCCGTACGAGATGGTGCACTCGCTGCAAGACCGCAAGAAGGGCAGCGTCCGGATGCTGCAGGTCGTGGCCCGCGCGCCGTTCAAGGAGATGTTGGCGTATGATGAGATACTGCGCGGCATGACGCAGGGTCGCCACTCGATCCACTTGGAGCTGGATACGTGGGAACGGGTTACGGGGCCGAGGGAGAAGGCGTTGGAGAACATGGGGTTCTAGAAGCCTTCCAGGCTGGACTCAGTACCTGTTCTTTGGAACCGGTACAGAAGGTTCAGATGTAATACAGGGTATACTGTACGTACACTACCTGCTCTGTTGAGTCTGAGCAGACCATGTCCTGCGACATAGTTGGATATCTGGTACTTGAGATTATGATGGGCACAAACGACCTCTTTCATCCAATACTGGTCCTCGTGTGTTGACGGCTCGGATTGCTAACCGCATGCCACTCCGGCGATCTTGACCACAAGTCACTGCCGTCATATGTCATAATCCAGTTGAAGTGACGGTGAACGGCACAAAGCAGCCGCCGGACCGGCAGACTTCCGCCTTTTCTGACAGTGGAGGCGAGGATATTCTCTCTGATCGCCTGAAGGTAAAGAAGTGTCTTGACCCCCACAAGGGATCTACGAACGGTTTCATCCATTTGATCAAACCCCAAGGTTTGGACGAAGTTCGAGGCCGCGGCACCTTGTCCCGCGTGGGGAAGATCGATGATCGGTGGGGGGTAGTTTCATGTAGACACGGTATGGCGGACGATAGCGGGCACTTTCCCAATTGAACTTGTGTGGCCCGTGCTTTACTATATTGACCCCCGGAGTTCAGATGTAACTAATTAGAAAGTAGAGGCCCTACTGCGCTTGTAATTATACCCTAGCTTTTTTAAGGCCTTGTACTACTATAATTATAAGCCCTGCACTACTACAATTGTAGGCCTTGTACTACTACAATTGTAGGCCCTGTACCACTACAATTGTAGGCCCTGTACTACTACAATTGTAGGCCCTGCACCACTGTAAATTGTAGGCCTTGTACCACTGCAATTGTAGGCCCTGTACTATTGCAAATTGCAGGTCCTGTACCACTGCAAATTGCAGGCCCTGCACCACTACAATTGCAAGCCCTATACTACTATAATTACAAGTTCTATACTACTATAATTGTAAGCCTTATACTACTATAATTATAAGCTTTATACTACTACAATTGTAAGTCTTATACTACTTAAATTATAAGCTTTATACTATTATAAATTATAAGCTTTATACTACTATAAATTATAAACTTTATACTATTATAAATTTGTAAAGAACTTTATTATACGAGTCTACTTAACTAGGTAAGAGGTACGATAAGGGTCGAATATAGTAGTAGTATACAACTATATATTAAGATTCTAATATATTATTTAACTTATTCTTAAAAAGGAAAGAAGATAAAAATAGGAAAGTAAGTAAACTAAACTCTTTAAAATACGAAGTAACTCTATTACCTCGTACTAGGCTTATATCGGCTAAGTACTAAGGCCGAACTACGTTAATTACTAGTCTTAGCGACAATTCTACTATTAATCCTTTGTTACAATTATCTTTCCTTTATATATAGCTATTTTTAGTTATAGTTAGATTCTTTAATTCTTTATAATCTAACCTAAGGTTCATCGCTATTACTTACTTAGTACGATAACGTTTTAGCTAACTCTTAAATTAGTAAAATTGCCGAGTTTTTTAGCTAAGTAGGGCTAAGACTTAACTAATTATTCTAACTAGTTATAATAACGTTAGAGTTCTAGTAGAACTTCGCTTCGAAGTAGATACGTTTTCCTTTTACGTAATAATCGTATTCTACTAGCGATAAAGGCTTAGTATACGAGCTACTTAGACTAGAATAAAACTAAAATTCTAAGTAATTTTTAACCTTCTTTTCTTTTCTTCCCTAAGCCTTTTACTACGTTTATCCTATACTTTATATTAACTTTAACTTACTTATACTCTACTTTTAATACTCTTATCCTTCGTAAGCTACTACTTTATTATATCTTCGTCGAAGATATAAGTCGATACCTTTTAAAAATAAAGCTATTTCAACTCCGCCTTAGATAAGAAGTAGCTTTTAACAACTAAGTTATATTTATCTTCTAATTCGTATATAAGCTATATCTACTCTTTTACTTATAACGACTATCTTACTTCGCTAGCTAACTATTTTAAATATAAACCTCTTATCCCATTTTATATTTAGGATATATAAACGAATTAGAGTTGTTAATACTATTTCGGTAAATATTATAATTAAGTAAATAACTTCTTTTTTATTAAATATCTAATTCGTAAGTAGTTTAAGTTATATTAATTAGATATTATAAGTTTTTCTAAGTATAATTAGCAATTAGTACGCTCTTTACTAAATTAGTAAGCGAATCGCTTATATATAAGAAACTAATTACTACGATAAATACTACCTTCTTTACTCGTACTACAATTAGATCGATATTATGTACTATTACTAGCTATATACGTTCGCGTTAGCTTAAATATAGTATATAGAGAATTAGTAGATTTTGAACTTAGAAAGCTATAATACTATTATTTAGAGTATTTAGCTGAGTACTATGTAAGCAAAGGCGGCCTTTTTAGAGTACAATAGAATATATAGTTAGGTGGATACTTATACCTATTTTCGCATAGTAACCTTTATCTTAGCTTCGAAACTACACTTCGTATACGTAAACTTAGAACTTATCAATAGCTTTACCGAACGAGTTATAACCGTAAACTTTAAAATAGTCTATAGACTATAGCTACGTAAGCTTGCTACCTTAGAGAGATGAGTACAAATAGCTATGTGCTTACTAGCTAGTTAGGTTTCTTATATAAGTCTTCCTATCTTTGTATTTCTAAGCGATTAATTCCACTACTTCTATTAATCGCCTAAACTAACTACTATAAACTAGTTTGCTTGCTAGTTGGGACTCTCTCATATATATAAGACTTGCTACGCTTTGTACTTCTAAGCGATTTATTTAACTACTTTTGTCAACTATATCTAACCGGTTGCAAAGACTACGCTAAGTAACTCCGGGACTCCTTATAATCTAACAACCTTAAAAACCGTTGGCAAGTAGTACCCTCGTCGAAGCTGTCGCGAAGCTAACCCTCCGATTAGAATTATAGCTGCGATGGACTACTCTACTACGCGTAAGGTTAAGGTCTTCGTCCCTGGGTATAAGTAGGATTAGATGACTCTTCGGATCTACCTCCTTAAGCCGGCTAAGGCGTTTAACGAGAAAGCCGTCTTCGAGCTATTGATTAAGGCGCTCGAGGCAATCGCTAGCGATAATAGGAAGTAGGCAAAAGAGATAGGCGGATACGTAGCTAAGCTTAAGAGCTTAGTTAAGAAGGATTATACCGAGATAGGTAGCGTAGAGAGAGACTACTACGCAAAGGCTATACAGAAGTTAGAGGCCGCGTTGGAGCCAAAGAGGAAGAGTTAAAAGACTTATACTACCTTTGTTAGTACTAAGTCGAGATTATCGTAGGAAGATGTAGTCGGCTTAGTCGGTGTTTCTACTACTAGACGCGCTTAGTTTAGGAGGTTTGTCTCTTACTAGTCGACTATAGAAGGAGAAAGAAGCTATTAATTAGTTTTAAATCGTAATAATTAAATTAGTTCCGTTTCTATAGTAAATACTATAGTAGGGGATAGTAGTTTAACGTTGAACGCCTACGATAGATAATACTATTATTATTTTAATAAATAACTTTAATACGTATATAATATTAAGATATTCTAAGCTAATTTAATATTAGATAAGATACTTTCGCGCGATATAACTAATATTATAATAAGCGTCTACTCTTATAAGCGACCGTAGGCGAATAGATTATAGCTACGAATCTAATGTAAAGAGATCTAAGGTATATAGTCTTTATAATAGAAGAAAAACAATTCTAGAATAAGATATACTAGGTCGCTATTAACGGTTTAGAAGTAAATAATAATAAAGACTACGATATTTACGATTAGGCTTAGTAGTAAGAGGTATAGGAGAATTTCCCTTAGGATCTATTATACCTTTAAGTAAATATCTCGCGAAAGTAATCTAAGAGCTAAGCGATACTAGTACTTTTAGCGTTTAAGTACTTTTTAGTAATTTCTCCTTTAAAATAAAAGTCTCTCTTTATAAATAAAAGTCTCTATTCTATATATTCAAAGCTATTATATCTAATCTAATAGTAGTTTCGACCCTAATTAGATATACTATCTTATAGTTTTAAGTCTTTCGAAGTTAACTTCGCTTTTTTTTAAATATTAAAGTATCTTTAGTATTAGGTTTATTAGCTAAGAATCGTATTTAGTTTAGCACCTTAGTAGTAGCTTTCTTATATTTAGCTACCGCTAACGAAGCTTATATATCGACCTTGCTTACTTACTAATTATACTTAAACGGCTAGCTTTTCTACTTTATTAAGAAGTATATTTCGCTATCGATTTAGCGCTTATCCTTAACCTCTTTTATAACTTAAAGATCGTTATCTTCTAACTTTAATATCTATAAGTAATCCTCGGAATAATCTCCTTTACAAATAGTCTACAACTCTAGTAAACTTATTAGGAATATATTATATAACTAGCTATAATACTTAAGTAAGCTAAGACAATACGTTTATATCTTAACTACGTTTAGTATACGAAAAAGCTTTATAAACTTAAGTACTAGCTTCTTATTTAATACTTTAAGCTTTAGGTTCTTAGTAAATAATCTTACTAAGTTTCCTTTTAAGAATTATATTAGTATATACTTTTTATTATAGTATTTCGCTTACTTTATAATCGCTTAGTACTACCGATCTTGTAAATCTATTCTTAGAGCTTATAGTTTCTTAAGGCGGTCTATTATTACTAATACTCTTTTCCGAGTAAGATTATCTTCGATCTAGATATATAACTCTAGCGTATAACTTATAAGCACTTCGTTTAAAAATATACTAATTATAACATTTTAGATGTTATTATACGTAAACTAAGCTATTTTTAAGAGCGTAGCCTAAGTTAATTAATAAGAGTTAGTAAACGAACGTAAGTAGTACTCTAAAGTTTAGTTTATCTACTCCGTTTAGCTATTAGTTTAAGAGTAGAACGTTATTAAGAATCGTTATTTAATATAGCTATAGTAATATAAGTCGGACTAAAATTAACTTATAAATACTAAACCTTTATCTAATATAATATTATTTAAAGTACTAAACTATAGTTCTACTTCGTTGTAAAAGACTTTTATAAAGTCGGCCAAAGTAAAGGTAATTAAAGTAGCTAAGAAAGTAATATACTTAGTATATCGATCTACGATAACTAGTATTATATCTACGATCTAGCCTTAGTATTAGATCGGCTTAAGCTTAATAATAAAGTTTATCGATAATTCTTAGAAAAGGCCTTAGGAGATTAGTAAGGAAATTAACTAGCTATATAACTTATACTACTTTGCTATCGTTCCTTAGTAGATACTATACTACCGTATATACTTATAAACGTCTACTCGAAGTTTTACTTAGTAGAATTTCCGTTATAATAGCTTTATAGTATAAGTAATACTAAAGTATCCCGTTAGTAAATTATCGTAGTATAGTCTTAGAAACTTTTAGTAGAGTAACTCTAACTTTAGAATATATAGCCGACCTTTGTACTATAATATTTCTTCTAAACTAACTAACTAAGGCTTAAAGGCGCTCTTAGTCTTAGACGACTACGTCTTTACTTTAATCTATTACGTATTAGTATCTAATACTTACAACTTTCGGATTAAAGTACGTAAATCTTTAGCAAATTCTTTTTAAATCGCCTACTTAAGAATATAAGTAGCTATTACTATAGCTCGTAGGATAAACTACTCTTATACGAGCTTTAGGTTCTAATTCTACTTATTTTACTCGTAATCTTAAACGTCTTTAGATTTATTATCTATAAATTCGAATATAGAGTTAAGATCGTTAAAGGAGTATATATCTCTTTCTAACTCCTTTTCGACTCTAATACGTATCGAATCTTATTCTTAAGCGCTCTTTACTAGCATTTTCTATTATAGTAACGTAAATAGTTTAACTCGAGATAATATCTCTTATTTGTAATTAAGTTATCTCGATAACGTATTAGTAGAGTTTAACTTTCTTATACGATATTTAATTATAAATTTAAAGAATACTAAATATATATATTATCGAGCTTATCTTTCGTTTAACTTAATCTACTTTATAAAGGTTTATAAATTAAAGTAATCTAAGAGTACTTCGATTATAAAATAACTACCTTTTAAGTAATATCTTTAATATTTAAACGATTCTATTATAGTAAATAGCTTTTAATCTAAAGTATTATAATTAATCTCGGCTTTATAAAATTTCTTCGACTAAAACACTACTAAGTACTAAACGTTTTTCTTATCGAATTATAATAAAATCCTAAATATCGTATATTAGGATACATCGGTCTCGATATATATATAAAGTTAGAAGTCGAAATACCTTAATAGAAGAGCTTATTAGAAAGTAGCTTTAAAGGCTTAAAACGCTTCTTTCTTAATTACTCTTAGAATTACTAATCTTAGTTTCTTTCTTTACTAGCTTCTTTTCATAAAGGACGTTAGCGAAGTAACTACCTTAGAATAGCCTTCGATAAAGTAGCGATAAAAGTTATAAAACCTTAAGAACTACTATACTCCGTAATAACTCGTAAGTTTTAACTACGACGTAATAATATCGATTCGCTTAAAATCTATAAATATTCTACTATTAGATATAATATATCTTAGGAACTTTATATAATCTTAGAAGAAAGAGTATTTATCTAGGTTAATAAATAGTTCGACGTTACGAAGCTAATCGAAGACTTATCCGATATACTTTATATATAAATCGTAGTCGTCGGAGTAAATTAAGATATCGTTAAAGTAAGTAATATAGAAATCGTTTAATAATTCGCGTAAGTAAAGATAAATATAGTTTTAAAACGTAGTAAAAGTATTAGTTAGTTCGAAAAGTATAACTAAGTACTTATAATAACTATAACGAGTATAGAATACTATCTTCTATTTATCTTTTTTTTTATATAAATATAGTAATATACTTCTTTAATATTAATCTTAGTAAAATATTTAAAGTTTTAAACTTAGTTTAAAATCTCTAAAATTAATAAAAACGGATATTAGTTCTATACTATAACTTTATTAAAGCTATAGTAGTCGATATAAAGTTAAAATATACTATCTTTCTTTAGTATAAATAAAATAAAAAACTTTATAAGAAACTTAGATAAGTAAATACGTTTACTTTATAAGTTCTTATTTAAGTATTACTATAGTATCGCTAACTTTTTCTAAGAAAAGCAGTAGATAAGCTTATATAAGAGTTGTTTACCTTCGAATAAGTCGATAATATAGTCGGTCTCTTTCGACTAAAGGAGGATAGATACGCTTTTTATTTTAAATATATCCTCTTATTCTTTTAGTATAGCGAAGAGACGTTTTACCTTTAATATTACTTTTTCTTCGTTAATAAATAATATTAGTTCTAAGGTAAAAACTACTACGAAGACCTTAGCTTAATTCTAAGCTATTCGACGAAATTTATTAGACTTATAAGTCTAATACTAGTATATATTACTAAAGTAAGCGAAGAGAGTAAGTTATATATATAAATATATATATTATACAAATAAGCTTTATTTCTATATAAAAAGCTTCGTTCTTAATAAACAAAGTTTAGAATTAAGACTAAGCTTAATTTAGACTAGCGTACTAAGGTTTCTTTAAAAAGAATCTTTAGAAAAAAGATTCTTAAGAATATAAAATAATAAAATTATACTTTAGTCTAATAATTAAGAGTCTTAGAGTTATAATTCGTAAGAAGATAATTATAATTACTAAAATAAGTATCGAAACCGATAAACGACCTTTATCCTTAAGATATACTACTTTAGAATAGTATCTTTAATTCGAAATATCGAAAATTATCTTAAGTAGTTCGAAAGATTAAGAGGAATTGATAAAGCCTTCGAAATTAAAGTTAACGTCGAAAATATCGATTACTTCGTTAACTTCGAAAATCTAAAAGACTTCGAAATAGTATAAACCTCGAAACTAATTAAGCCTACGTTTACGAACTATAAGGCGAAAGTCTTAGATACAAAGTTAAAGTTCGTTTATAAAGAAGAACCTACGAAAGATTTATTTAACTTATTACTTAAAGATAATAAAGCTTTTAAGTTTAAGTAGTAAATTTACTACTTCGACGAAACTTAGTATAAGAAAGAATACGAAGCTATTTAGAATATTTTAATTAAATAAACGATACGATAATATTAAACTTTAAAATAATTTATAACTTTAATATAAGTAGTATTACGGTTAATAGAAATATCGTATAGTTTTACTTTAACTTTAAACGTATATATAAAATCGACGAATTTATTTTATACGATTAAGCTTAGAAATACTATAATAACGTACTAAACTAAGCTTTAAAACTTAAGACTAATTAAAAAGATTAGATAATATTATAAAAGACGATAATATAGCGTATAATAAACGTAAAAGTAGTCGAAGTTTAAAACTCTATAACTTAATTCTTAGACTTAGTTTAATATCTAAAGGGATATTTCCTTATCTTTATAAATATAAAATAAAGTTAGTAGTAAATAGTTATTTTAGGTAAAACTTATTTTTTAACGGATTTCGTTGCCTATTTTCGCTAAGAAATAGTTAATACTTCGAAAGTAATTGAATTTCCGACTCGAATAAAGAGAGTTTCGAAAAAAAACTTTAGACTAATATTCTAAGTTACGAAGTAGAATAATAATAAGTAGATAGAATCTTCGAACGATTACTACTAATAATAACTTAGAAAACGTCTAAGAAACGAAGTTTCTAACTATATATAAAATAGTAGAGACTTTTATATCTTATATAATCGAAACTATCTTCGAATAAATACTACTAATTATTAAGTTATATTCTTAGAGAATAAGCTTTTATAAATAAAGATTAATAAGATATAAGCTTAGGAATAAGAAAAAAAGCTAAAGAGTAGTAAAAAGGTTTAAGACTTATATTTAAAACTTAAAAAAGGTAAAAAGTTTACGAATTAATAACGAGTTAATTGATTAATAGTTTCTTAACGTATAGCTTCTTTCTTTATATCGAACTTCGAATACCTATTACGTAACTTAGTAATATTCCACTTAGGGTTAATACTTTATATCTTTAACGAGATCTTAAGATTTTATAATTACGAGTATATACTTTTATAAGAAGAAGTATTCGTAAGATTAAGTTACTTATTTATTTATAAATATAAAAGTATAGATATTAAAATATAAAATACGATAAACGAGCTTTATTTCCTTATTTTAAATAGCGTAGCCTTTTATCTAAAGATAAGTACTAACTTAGTATCTCTAAAACAGCTAAAGTAACTAAAATATTAGTAAAATTAGAAAAATAAGTAAAATATAATCTAATACTATAATAGATAACTACTTTATAAATTATTTTAATACTATAATTAGTATATACTAAAATACTTATTCGTTTCTATAAAAGGAGCTACGTTTATAACGAAGAAGCTATAGTTTAACTCTTAGACTAAGAAGAAACTAAGAAAAGTTAATAAGGTAATCTAATACTATAGACTAGAGTACTTAGGACCTAAGGTATTAGAGTACCTAATTAATTATATTTACGGAGCTAAGATTACGAGCTTCTTAATAGTTAAATACGATATTTACGAAATCGTAAAGATAAAGCGATAAAAGTACTACAAAGTAAAGAAACGAAGTTCGAAATTAGGAAAATAAGTTTTACTTAATTTCTACGACTATTAAAAAGGAATTTACGAGTTTACTTCGTATACTATAATATTAAATAAGATATTAAGCTACGTATAAGATTACTACTTTTAAAACTACGAAGTAAATAGTTTACTTTTAATACTTTAAAACTTTACTTAAATATTAATAATAAAGTATTAAATTAAAGTTAAGATTATCGAAATAGATAATAAGCTTCGAAAAGCTTATTTAATTTATATATAATTAGATCGAGAAGGTATTTAAGTAAAAGAGTATATACTATATACTTAGTAGTAGAATAGCTTTAGAGAACGTACTAAGGAAGTAGTTAAAGAGAAAGTATAATTATTAGTAATCTAAAGTAAACTTTTTACTAAATTATAGCTTAAAATAGTTAAGATAGCTATCTATATATTTAATTATACTCCTAAGTACTACTTAAAGTAGAAGATATTATATAAAAGCTTCTTTTCGGCTATCTTAGACTTATTTACTAAAAACTAACTTCGAATTATATACCTAAAAGTAATAAGCTATAAAGCCTTTATAATAACCGTAGACGTATAAGAGAAACGATAACGGCTTAAATTTAAGTTAATTTCTAAAGTTTAAATAAGATATTTAGTTAGATATAACTTAACGAATATCTTTCGTATTTGGAACCTTATAACTAATTAGGTATACGCTATAAGAGATATCGTCTTTAATAAATAAAACTTCTTTAGCTTAAACGAAGTTCGAATACAGGAAATAATTAGTAAATAGACGTTAAAGAAGCTTTAGTAATATCTTTAAAATATAATTATCGCTTAAGAAGATTCTTTAAATTAAATAAATATACTAATAAATAGATAAAACGAGTTTAAAATTAATAGTTTATATTTCGATAACTTAGTTTAAAATTTACTAGCGAAGATCGAAGAGTAAAAGGACGATTAGTACGGTAAAGACTTAAAATATACTAAAGCTTACTTTAAACTCCTTTCTACGCTATTAGAATCCTTAATATCTTTGTTTTTAATTTCTTCGATAAAGCTAAGAAGCTAAAGGCTAAATTAAACTTAAATTTCGAGAAAAGAAGCGTATACGATTAACTAAGCGTTTTACGTTAAAACTCTAGTATTACTTATTAAGAAGAGTTAATAAAAACTTATAACTAAAGCTAAATATTATCGCTTAAGCTTTAGTAAGTCGAAGCTAAAAAACGAAGCTTAGATATAGTAAATAAACTTCGAATTTATAAAAGTAAACTTTTATTAAAAGAGCTTACTACTAATACTTACTTTATATTATAGCTTAAAGGGATAGCGATTCGAAAAAGAGTTCTTTTAAGCTAAGAAAGATTATTTATAAAGTTATAAGTAAATAGGCTCTTAGATTAAGATTCTAAGCTACGATTTAAAAATTTATAACTTATAAATACTTAATTATATATAAGTTTATACTTATAAGACCGATAAGTATAAATACCTTCGGAAGTATAAAGTAAGACTCGTTATATAAAGTAATTAATAATAAAAGTCTATTATTGAAGAAACGTACGCTTTAACGTTTATAAGTAAATTGTTTTAAACCTTAATAGCTATTATAGTAAAGTTCGATTTCGAACTATTATAGTTTAATATTATAAACGCGTTTGTAAACGCGAAGTTACTTTACGAGGTCCTTATACGAGCTCCGCTAAGCTATAGAAAGCTAAGAGCGAATTTACGAGTCCTACTCCTTAAGAAAGTATTATATAGTCTTCGAATCGTACTTCTCTTATAATAAATAGAGCTTAAAACTATATTATAAACGTCGAGATTATAACTTATACTATATAAGCTTTATTACTATTAGTAGGATAAAGTATTAATCTTCTTCTACGTAGATAATATTATACTTATATACTAAAAAAGCTAAGAATAAATTACTAAAGAAGCTATAAAAGCTTTAAAAGCGAAGTATAAACTTATAAGAAGAAGCGAACTATAATAATTCTTAAGGATAGAAGTTATTCGAAATTAGACGAAGAACTTAATCTAATTAACTTAAATAGCGTACTTAGAGAAGATTTATAACCTACGTAATTAGGACCTACGCTTCGTAACTCTAATAAGTAAAACGAAACTCTTACTCTTTAATAAAGTAGCAAAGTTAAAGATCGTTAATTAGTATAAGTACGTAATTAGCTTACTATTATATATAATAGTTATTACTCGATTTAATATTACTTTCGCCGTTTCTCGATTTATAAGGTTTATAATAAACCTAAGGCTAAAATATAAATATACTACGAATCGAGTATTAAATTACGTATACGTAACTCGTTTCCTAGCTTTAAACTTCGAAGGAATAGATGAGTTTAAAGTTTATAATAACGCTTTATTTACTAATAATACTACTAATAAGAAAAGCTTATAAACTTATACTATAAAGCTCTTTAATAGCTTTATTAGTTAGAAGGCTAATAAATAAGATACTGTTACTATATTAACTATAGAAGTAGAACTATTAGCCTTTACTTAAACGATAAAGGAGGACCTCTTTTAGTAAAGACTACTCTTAGAGCTAAGTATCGAGTTATAAAACCTAATTTTAAACCTTTATTATAATAATTAATAAACGATTAAGCTTCTAAAGAGTATAGTAGAGAGATTAAAGACTAAGCTAAAGTATATAGACATTTATAATTATTAACTTAGAGAGAAGATAATATAGAAAATAATCTACGTTTCTTATAAACGAAGCTTATATATAATTATAAATAAGCTAACTAAGTTTCTATAAGGTGAATAGTTTATCGAAAATCGAAGATAACTTAGTTTAGTTAATCTACAACTATAAATTGAAGCTAGAAGAGATAATAATCTAAAGGAACGATTATTAGAAAATATCTTAAGAGATTTATAACTTAATTAATAATCTAGAACCTCTTTTAGCAAATTTGTACTTTATTTTACAATTTTAACCTTCGAAGTTAAATTATAAAGTTCTTATTAAAGAAGTACTACTAAAGGACTATAGGAAACCCTCGAAATATAGAAATAACCTTTAAAACGACTAAATAATCTACTAAACGAAGTCTCGAAGCTTTAAAACTACAACTATTTAACGTAAACGGAGATTACTAGCGATAGAAAAGCTACTATCTCTATATCCTTTTAATACTACCTTTACTACGATTTAACGCTTATTTATCTCTTATAATTAATTAGAACTACGATTAAAGTTTATTTTAATTAAATAAGTTTTATTTTAGCTAAATAAGCCTTAGAAGGTAAACTTACTACTTTAACTACGTTATTACTATAGATATAATTAAGAAAAAAGAATACTATTAGAAAAGTGTCCTTAGGCTTAAAAATACCTTAGATTAGCAAAATAAGTTATAAAACAACCTTTCGAAGTACTTATATAAGGATATACGAGCCTCTAAGCGAATAGCAATTATAATATCTACTAGGCTTTAAGCCTTTGAAATAACAACTATCTAATTAGCCGATAAGAGCTAACTTTATATATAATAAGTATAGAGGTACCCTTTTCTTTTATATATTATAAAATCATTAGTCGAAGTATAAAATAAGAAAACGAGCTTCGAAACTTACACCTTTTTTACTACTTTAGTAGCTGCCTTTTTACATTAAGCTTCGTACTTTTTTTTCTCTTTATAATTAGTCTTCTTAGATATACTTATCTTATACTTCTTAGTAGAACATTTAGAAAAGCTACTACTTAAACTATTATTACTAAAGTATTATTAATACCTTAAAATAGACTTTCGAGCTTCGTTTTTATTAATTAAACTTACTTACTACGTAGAAAAGAGGAGCTATTATAAGAGCTAAATCTATAATTAGAACAATCTTCGCTACTACTATCTTCGCTACTAAAATACTATTAGTACCTTAAAACTAAACTCTAAGCTTCGTTTTTAACTATTAACTTACCTTAATATAATAAGAAACTTAGTTAACGATACTTATAATACAAATTAGCTAATAAAGAATATTTAGACGATACTTTATAAAATAGGCTACTTACGAAGATAGTATTATAAAAGAGAGAAAGAAAAAGAAAAGAAAATATTTCGAGAGTTACCTTTAAATATAATTGATTACGTAACGTAGCCTTAAGACTAAGGCTACGAGAGATAAGAGTAATCGATTTAAAGGAAAAGGTATAAAAACTTTTAAAAGTAACGAATAAGTTACAAAAGGATATTAAACTACTTATAAAGATTAATCTAAAAGAGTATATTAGACTTATAAGTCCGATACTAGTATATATTACTAAAGTAAGCGAAGAGAATAAGTTATATATATAAATATATATATTATACAAATAAGCTTTATTTTTATATAAAGAGCTTTGTTTTTAATAAACGAAGTTTAGAATTAAAACTAAGCTTAATTTAGACTAACGTATTAGGGTTTTCTTAAAAGGAGTCTTCGGAAAAGAGATTCTTAAGAGTATAGAATAATAAAGTTACGTTTTAATCTAACAAAATCCTCGTTTAATTAAGATTTAGAATAAAATAGTATTATACTCGAACTACTACTACTTTTACTATACTAATAAATAAATCCAAAGATTTTTTATAGTAATTATAAATAATAAAACTAGATTCTCTTCTAATCGAACGTTTTAATCGATACTAATATAAAGTCGTATTACTTTCTTTATAAATCTTCGCGAATCTATAAAAGTAAACAGTACTTCTTATACTTCGTAGATAATAATAGCTAAGTAGTTAGTAACTTTTATTATTAAAGCTAATATATTAGCTAATTCGAAGTAATATTTCTTAGCGAATTATATACTTACTAAGTTTACTTTAGCGTTGTTATCGAAATTCGTATACGTTTCGAATATACGATAAGTATAGACTTAGATAGAAATGTAAAATCAATATATTATACTTACTTAAGTTATAGTAGGCGAAGTAGTAGAACTTATTTCTTTACCTTAGCTTTTAAAGATTAGGATCGTATTCGTTTCTTCGACGATTTAGATTAAGTTCTCTTAGTAAATTAGGTCTTCGTTAACTTTAAATAATTAAGAATAAAATAGTCTTTACTACTATAGTAATAATAAGTACGTAGCTTACTATTAAGCTTTATAAGGTTACTAGTGAAGGATTTTCCTTAAGATGTAAAAGAAGTACTTTAGCCTTAAGTCGAGCTTCGATAAGTACTTCGGCTATAGTTAGTCTTTTGTCCTTAGAACGTATCTTTGGTTTAAGTACGCTTCGCTTCCTAGTAATCGTTACTAGTCTTTTCGCTACGTTTAGTATAGTAGAAGCTTATTTAGAATTTAAGCGTTTATTATACTATAAAAGCTATTATTTTATCTTTAATACGAAGAAGATTTACTACTATATCTTAAATATAGTTTCTTAAATAAAGTTAGAGTTTTGCTAAATAAATATTAGTTTACTCTTTATTTAGTCTTTATTCGAAATAGTCTTTTAGAGAATCTAAATAAGCGTCGAAAGCTTTAAGTATCTAGTTTAAGCGTTGTTTTACGTCTTTAAAAGCGTATATAAAGTCGGAGAGTAGGTTATCTTTATTATAAACTAGTAATAAAGTCTACTCTTCGAAGAACGTTTATAAACCGTCGTTGAATTAAAAGTCTTTCTTAAGCTTTTAATTTATAAGACGGTTTTACTAAGTTTAATAAGTAGAGTATATATAAGTTAAAGCTTCGAAGACTCGTTTCTACTTTATTTTATATTTCTTTGAAACTTTACGAAATCTTCGCTTAAAACTACGAAGCTAATCTTACTATTATTAAAAGGTAGTAAAAGTAGTAAAGAGAGAAATATTTTAAATCTTTAGCTCTTTACTTTACTTAAAATCGAAGTTAAATTATACTATACTTAAGATTATATTAGAAAGCTCCTTAGCTATTTACGTTATCTTTTTCTTTAAGCGTAAGTATTTTTTTACTTAAATTAACTTAGTCTTTTCTTAAGTAAAGACTTCCTTAGTAAGAGTATCTAACTTTTTTTTCGAAGGTATTCTAAGCTTAATAATATCGACTTTGTTACCTTTAGTATTTAAGAGTTCTTTAATATAACTTATTAATTATCGCGCTATCTAGTTTTCTATTTCGAAAGAGTTAAGGATAGCTTTTCTTTTACTATTCTTAACTTGTTTCGAGCCTAAAGCTATAATAGCTTTTCTTATTATATTTCTTAAGTAGTTATAAAGAGAAGAATAAGAAATATAAAGAACTTCGTTATATAAATCTATTCGATTAAATAAGAAGTACGATAAAAGTCGAATATAATAATAGTATACGATTATATATTAAAGTTCTAATATACTACTTAACTTATTCTTAAAGAGGAAAGAAAATAAGAATAAGAAAGTAAGTAAACTAGACTTTTTAAAATACAAAGTAGCTTTATTACCTTATACTAAGCCTATATCGGCTAAGTACTAAGGCTAAACTACGTTAACTACTAATCTTAGCGATAGTCTTACTATTAATCTTTTGTTATAAAATTACAAGTCTTATACTACTATAATTGTAAGCTTTATACTACTATAATTATAAGCTTTATACTACTATAATTATAAGCCTTATACTACTACAATTGTAAGCCTTATACTATTATAATTGTAAGCTTTATACTACTATAAATTGTAAGCTTGTAATTATAGTAGTATAAGGCTTACAATTGTAGTAGTACAAAGCTTGCAATTTGTAGTAGTACAAAGCCTACAATTGTAGTAGTGTAAGGCTTGCAATTGTAGTAGTGCAAGGCTTGTAATTTACAATAGGAGAGCGCTAAACTAGTCTAGCTTTAGGAAAAGCTTTAAGGTACGAAAAGTACTTCGAGTCAGCTTCTAGCTAAGTAGCTTACTCGCAGCTAGTATTGGAGCTAGCTCGCAGCTAGCCGAGGAGCTTACTCGTAGCTAGTATTGTAGCTAGCTCACAGCTAGCCGAGGAGCTCACTCGCAGCTAGTATTGTAGCTTACTCGCAGCTAGTATTAGAGCTCGCTCGCAGCTAGCCGTAGAGCTTACTCGTAGCTAGTATTGTAGCTAGCTCCTAGTTAGCCGTAGAGCTTACTCGTAGCTAGTATTATAGCTATATAAGTTATATTATATATAGAGTCGGAGGGAGAAAATATATAAGGTCGGAGGGAAAAGAAAAGTCAAAAAGATAAAAACTCTAAGAGTCGAACCTAAGTCTTTTGGATACAGATCCGAATATTCTATCTATTAGACTAAACTTCCTAATTAGTAAATAATAAGTAAAGCTTAATTCTTAATAGTATAGTAAGTTCGATTCTAATATACCTTTTATTATATAACGAATATAGTTTAAAAGTCGTATATCTTTAACCTTCGAATATTCGACTTTATTGCTAAAGTAGTTTATAACGAATTAAAGACGATACTCTTAGAGCTTATAAAGTAAATAAACTATAAGGTTATTAGTAAAGCTAGTAATATATTTAAAAAAGCGTATAAGAAGCTTATTTTAAAGATTAGAGTTTTAGCTTTATTTAAAAAAGTATACTATTAACTAAAGGCTTCGTATATTAAAGTAAATAGTCGAAGACTATTATTTAACCTCTTTATTTCGTATAAGCTCCGATATTTAGAAAAAATAGTTACTATCGATAAAGTTAACTCGCTTATTATATACTAGTCTATAAAGATAACAATTTACTAGCTTAGTAGCTTATATATCGTTGTTACTAAATAGAGTAGAGACCCTAATATTAGTACTTTACTTACTCTTATACTTTTTACCTCGCTTAATACCTACTTCGTAATTACTATAAAGTAATATTCTAATACCTAATCTTAGAAGAGTAATAAACCTAAGTTAAAGTAGCTTACGAATTAAATATCTTATACTAATCCTAACGTATTCGTCTTTCGATAATAGTATCTTTTACGAAAAAGCCTTCTACGATAAATAACTTTTATCTACTACTATAAATACGTTAAGATTTTCTAACTCTTTAAGTCGACGTAGACTAAGAACTTATTAAGTTCGAATTCGATAAAATCTTCTTTCGAAGCTAATTCTACTTAGAGCTTTAAATATTTTATAAAGGATATAAAAGCTATATACTACCTTGCTCGAAGAACTAGTAAAATCTATTTATAGTATTATCTTATTAGTATAATTAAAGTCGATTTAGAGATATAAACCTTTAGCTTTTATCTTAGGTATTAAGTTTTAATAAAAGATATAATATCGGATAGAAAATAACGTATACTCGTTAACGAAATAAAATTTAAACGAGATATTATTAATATAGTTTACTAAGCTAGTAAAGATAACTACTTTTAATCGTATTCGAAATACTTTAGTAAGTCTTCTTTATTTATAATAGAATCTTCTTAAGATTCGATTTAGTCTTCTAAGGATATTAGGTATAGAAAAATCTCGTTAAAAAGATCCTTAAAATCGAAGAACTATAGTAATATTGTAAACTTCCTCGTCTAACTTAAATAAACCTTTCTAAGTTTAATTACCTAACGATAATTATAAATAAAAAATATTTAAGAGTAGTTAAGTAAATAACGAAAATATAGATATATATAAGTTAGAATATAACTAACTACAAATACTATTCTACTACCTTCCTTCGTACAACTAGTTTCTATATTAGTAATAGTACTACGAAAAAATAGCTAATTAAATATTACTTTACTATAAAACTTTAAGATAAAGGCTTATACTTTAACCTAACGTAAAAATAGGAAGATATTAGATTTTAAAGAGAAATAGTCTAACTAAGTATTGCTAATATAATCCCTATTAGGCTATAGATAATATTTTCGGAGCTTATATAATAGAAGAATTATAGGTTTAGTAGCTAAACTCTCGATATAATTAAGTAGATAGCGAAGAATCTTATTATAAGGCCTAAGATCTTTACTACGCTTTAAGAAATATAAGATTAACTATCGAAGTTACTTCTTACAAACTAATATAAAGTAAAGGAAGAGATATTATAAGCGCTTTAGTATACTAGTCTATATTAAGATTAAGAAAGAATATCAAATATTCGATCTCACTATTAATATAATTAGTAATAAGCTAAGGATAATACCCTTAGAGCTTAGGGAGTAGATAAACTATAACGTTATTAGCGAAAATAGTAATACGATTAAGAAAGTATATAAGAAGTATATTCTAAGAATTAAAGTCTTAGCTTTGTTTAAAGAAATACGCTACTAGCTAAAGGCTTCGTATATTAAAGTAGATAGTCGAAAACTATTATCTAACCCCTTTGTTTCGTATAAGCTCCGATATTTAAAAAGAATAGTTATTATTAAAAGAGTTAACTCCTTATAAAGTACTATAGACGATAACCTAAGTTCGCTATTATAGCTATATAAAAGTTTTCTAATTTCTTTATTTTACTACTTTATATAGATAAAGATACTTTACTTTTAACCTTTGTATTATATTTCGCTTATAATACTAATAGCTTATTACGTACTTATTACGGTGTAGTAATACTGATGTAATAGAACGTAATAGAATACTTAGCCTACGGAGTGATATCTAGTAGTGAGGAAAGGAAAGGGAAACAAAGTCGCGTCGCGCGCCTCGGAGTAGGAATATAGCACAGCAAGTGGGCTATGTACACAGGCTAAGCCAATAGTGGCTAGTGCGGCGTACAGACCACCTAGGGCCTAGCCTCGCAATCTAGCTAATGGCGTAGCTTACAATATAACGAATAGGTTATACACTAGCCGGTACTATAATACTACCTCCCTTCAATAATAAAGTCTCGTCCTAAGACGATCGTATATATCCATTATAGTCTACTATCTATATTTATCCGTCTATATCTATCTATATCTAATATTATATTATCTAATACTTTATCGATACTAGAAACAAAAAACTATAGTAGCTAGGTAACAGCTATTTGCCAAAGTCTATCTAGGTTTCAAACTTGTAACCTTATTATAGTATCGCTTTCCAAACAAAGCGAGGATACCCTTAGGTTTCCACCAACTAAGTAAGCTACGAACCCGAATCCGCAACTCACCTAATTAGCTTCTCTACGACATAATAACAATCGATTCCGTATATAGCCATATATACGCTAAGCTAGTAGCGCTCCCTAGTTTAATTAAAGGTCGTTGAATTTAAATAAACCGTCAATTACCCTTAGTATCCTTCAATTACAACGACGAGTTCTCGCTCTACGATACGCCGAATAAGCCTTATTGTCGTTAGAGTGTAGCGGATTAAACTCGTCGGCGAAAATAGCTTTTTCCTAATATTTAATCCGTACCAGTAGACTAGCCTAATTGAGATAGTCCTTATAGAATTAGCGTAGTTACCTTATCGCGTTTTTGAAGCTTTCGGCGTTATACCAAATAAGATCTAGGTCCCAGCCCTTCTATTAAGCCTAGTACTATAACTTATAGTAATGTAGCCTTAAAGTAGTAATACGCTCCACCTCCTATTCCTCCTCGCCGTCTAACATATCGTCGGCGGGGTTCTCGTTTACCTATTCAAGCATTAGGTTATTAGGATAACGGCGTAGTCGTTCTACGTTGAATTAGTCTATAGCCCTCTAGTTAAGCGGCACTTCTAATTTAAAGACATTATCCTTAATTCTTACGATAATCTTATATAGTACCTTAGTCAATAGGTAATCTAACTTGTCGCTTAGCCGAGTAGTAGCCTAGCCTTTCTTCTTAACGATAAAGACCTTATCGCCGACATCGAAGTCTAATATACGCCGAGTCTTATTGGTTTGCTTAATTATCTTCTCCTAAGCCTTAATAATCGCTAGCTACGTAGCTTCGGAGTATCGTTCCAAAATCTTGACATAATCTTAAGCCTTTTCCTAAGAGAGCTTATCGTATAGTACTATCTCAGCCTAATCGACAATCCTTTCGGCCTAGTTAATATATATAGGCATAGGGTAGCCGAATAGAACCTCGTATAGCTATAATCTTCCTAGTAACTCGTATAGCAACGCCGCTTAGACAGCATCCAAAGCTAGTATTATATCGTCCTAGTTATCCTAGTAGTAGTTGATATATAATCTTAAGCGCTAATCGATATACTCGTTCATAATCTCTACTTAGCCAATAGTCTATAAATGGCCTAAAGTCGATAATTTCCAATTGATACCGAAGATCTTATACAATTCCTATCGGAATTCGGATACGAACTAGGGGCCTTAATCGCTTACAATAAACCTAGAGAGACCAAAGGTTCGATATAAGCCTTTATAATAATAGCGGGCTATATCTATAGCGGTAACAATATTACACGTAAGTATAGAATAACTTATTTTAAAGAGACGGTCTATTATTACTATTAGGTTATTATAGCCTTTTTTACTCTCTAATATCTTCTTAAAATCTATTACTAAGTTATACTAAAGTTGCTCTACGATAGGCAACGGCTATAATAAGCTAAGAGTCTTATCCCGTAAGACCTTAGAAGGCTTACAAATAATATAGTTAGCGATGTATCGATCGACATTAGTAGTCATCCCTAGCCACTAGTATTAGGTAGTCACTAAGGCATAGGTTTTGTTCCGTCCTAGGTATACTATAACTATCCAATCGTACGCCTCGTAGATAATATAGGTGCAAAGGTTATTCTCTCCCTCGACGACGACTAAGCAGCTTCTTCGAAGTAGGATTCTATCGTCGAACAACGTAAATTATAAATCCGTAGTCTAACGAGCTATTTCCTAATATGTTTCTAAGGCAAGGTTATCCTAATTAACACATAGAATTTCATCTACCAAAAGGACGCTATTATATTCAAAGACTTCGTCTACTACGAAGATAGCGTCTTTATACTCGTAGCCGTCGTAGTTGAGTTCGAAGATAGCCTTATTATACCTAATATAGTTGAGCTCGTAGACCTCTACCCCTAAGCCTTAGGATAGCTTAAACTCCTAAATTAGCTTAAAGACGCGTATCGTCCGCTAGATCTCCTTCTTTTCTTTCTAAGTACATACTTCCTTAGCCTTTTGTAATAAAGCGTCGGCTAATACATTCTCTTTACTTAGTCGATACGTAATCGTAAAATAGTATTAGGCTATAAGCTCTGCCTAACTTACCTATCGAAGATTAAGTAGCCTCTTAGTCCCGAAAAATTCTAAGGCTTAATAGTCGATAACTACCGTAAAAGAGTATAGTAGACTAATAAGTTCTAATCTCTAAGCTACTAATCTACGTACTACAACTATCAATTCTTTATCGTAAATAGAATAGTTATATTCCGCGCCTTATATAATCTCAAAGTAAAAGGCAATTAGGTACTAATCTTCTTCCCCCTTCCGTCGTTGTAGTAGAGCGCCAATAATTACGCCATCGAAGGTATTAATATCGACTTAAGTCTCGATATCGTCGTTGTAAAAGAAATAACGAAGAATCGACGCTAATAGGAGAACGCCCTTTAATCTATCAAACGCTATTTAATAATCCTCCGTCTAAATAAAAGCCTCTCCTTTCTTTATTAAATTGTTTAACAACTTAGCAACGCGCCTATATTCGTAAACGAACTTATAGTAGAAGTTATAAAAGCCTAGAAAGCTCTATACTCTACGCACTATCGTAGGCTTAGCCTAGTCTCAGACAATAGTAACCTTCTCAAGGTCGACGACTACTCCGTCAATACTAATAATAAATCCTAGAAACTTCGTCTCTTATACATAGAATTCGTATTTCTTAATATCAGCTTATAGCCCTACTTCGTAGAGACGCTACAAAACCTTTTTAATATACTCCTAATATTCCCTAAGGGTATTAGAAAAGATTAGAATATCATTAATATACGTTGAGCAAAAGTTATCTAAGTAGCCTATTATCGTATTATTAATAAATCGTTAAAACGTCGACGGCCTATTTATAAGACTAAAGGGGAGTACTTTATATCAATAGGCCCTATACTAAGTATAGAAAATAGTTAAATCCTCGTCTACCAAAGTTATTCGAATATAGTAAAACGCCTAACGGATATCGATTTTAGTAAAGAATTTAGCTTTAGCGATCCTAGCTAACGTCTCTTCGATTAAGAGTAGTAGGTAATAGTCCTTTTTCGTAATCGTATTTAGCTTACGGTAGTCGATATAGAAGTAGAGGCTTCTATCGTGCTTCTTTACAAATAAGATAGATACGGCCTAAGATACGTCGTTAGCCTCGATGAATCCTTTCTTCAAGTTGTCTTTAATATACTACTTATACGCGATTAACTCGTCGAGCGATATCTTATATAACGAACTATATCTTAGGTCCTTAGGCTTCGCTCTCTCTATCAACTCGATCTTATGGTTAACGGCCTCCTTCATCGGTAGGAGGTCGTTAGATTAAGATTTGTTAAATATATCGAAATATTTATAGTACTCTAAGAGCACCTCTCTTAAAACCTTCTTCTACAATTCTACCTTATTATCTTCTATCCCCTTAGCCTCGAGCTTATCTTAGATAAACCTATCGATTTCGCAAAGGCTAATAATATAGAATTCGCTCATTTACTTCTTTATAAAGTATATAAATAAATCAACAAAGATTATAACGATATCTAAGGCCCTCTCCTTATACTAAGAGAATCCTCTCTATAGTCGATAAACGCCTTACGCGTTATAGAGTAGATACGCGGACTATACTTAGTCGCAGCGAAGCTTAATACGGCGAGGCTAAACCGAAGGGTCGTCCTCTACGACAACAACATCGTCTTCTATCTTAGCCAACTACCTTTCCATCTACTAATAGGCTCGTATAGTCGGGTCTAAGAGTTTCAGCTTTTTACCAATTAGGAGTAACACCTACATTAGTTATACGCCGGCTATCCTATCGGTTAGGGCCTCGGCTAACGGTATCGGGGCATCGGGTGTATCCTAAGTAGTACAATATATCTATCCAACTCGTCGCTACGCATCCTCTTCGTCTATCAATCGGTCGCGCCTACGTACATCAACGTCGTAGGCAAGGCTAGCTATCGGTTCACCGTATTAATTCATAGGGATATTAGTATTAGGCTTTACCTTTAAAAGCTTAGGAGAGAGAAAGAATCGCCTCCTCCGAATATCGACGAGTATATCGTAGTAATCCAACTACTTACGACCAACGATAATAAAGTATCTTATACTAAGTACTATTATCTATTCGTCGTAGAAAAAGTACCCTTATATTTGGAAGTATTCCTTCACTAATCGAATAATATATTATAAAATCCTATCTTCAAAAGTACTAATATTATAAGACTTAAAGTCTTCTCGCTATTCGTAGCCGAGGCGGCTAATTATAATATCGGCGAGTTTAGTATTAATAAAAAAAGATCTATTTACTCCTATATCAATAAAAGCGAAAGAAGTATAGAATAAAAGTCCATTATTTGTTACTATACATAGGTTCAATAAGGGTATACCCCTAATAAAGTATATTAATAGTATATTCGACACTTCTGCTATAGCTAATACTTCCTCTAGGAGGGAGTCTATTTACCCTAAGGTATCTAGTTTTTCGAGTCCTCTTTATCCTTTTCCTTATCGACGACCTCGGTAACCCGATCTTCCTTACCAAATCTAGCGTCGAGTAGTACGTTAATATAGGCGAGGCGAGCCTAATCGTCGTCCAAAACCTTATTAACGCGTACGGTGGTTCCACCCTACTTCTCGGAGTAGTCGCGTATTAAGTATCTTATCTCACGGCAAAGAAAGCATCGACCTTCGTAGAACAATTTTAGTACCTCGGCGCTAAAAGGCTAAGTACCGGTGTTATTATTACGGATAGAATTAGACGAGGTAGTAGCTCCTCTAGAAGTACCACTAGTCTAGGTCTTATTACCTCTACTATAGTTTCCAAATCCTAAGGCACTATTTATAACGCTCGTATAGCGAATAACGAATACCTTTAAAGCCTTAGTACATTTATAGATAAGCGTAATCTAAACGCCTTAGTCGGCGAAAGTATAGAAATCGACGATAGAGTCGAGATACTCCTTCGCTAAGGCTATCTATATATCACTGTATATCTTATCGTAGAAGTCCTCCTTCTATTCGCCCTAAGGCTTACGGATTATTCTAGCTAAACGCACAAAACTATTACAAAATATGGCGAAATCATCTCTCTACTTTAAGCGAAGCTTAGTATATTCGCGGCGGGTAATAACGTACTTATTATAATCATAATATTTATCCTATAAGTAACGTATTATCTAGCTATACGTAGCTAAATAGTTCGGATTGTCTTCGTCGAAGTAGAGGAATAGTAAGTTAGCGATAATACCAACTAAGTAGCTCTTTATATAAGTACGCTTAGCGAAGTTAGTCTCAAAATAGTCTTTATTAATAATAAGCTTATCTTTTATACGATAGAACTAATCTTCGAAAGTAATATTATCCTTGTTATTCGACTAGGTGGAAGAGTTAGCGAACTTCATTGACTTACGAAAGCCTCTAACGGTAATAGTAGATCCTAATACAATCGATCCTCTAAGTATCTCGCGGTTACGAGCGTAGAGATCGTCCAAATTGCACTATAATCGGTTAGCCTTAGCCTAAAGGCGATCTACCTTATTATTACACTCGTCGACTAGGGTAGTAAGCTATATAATCGTCTCCTCGTTATCGTGATAGTTACCCCTACGAATCTATCGTACGGCCTAAAGGAGAGTGTCGCTTGTCTATAAGGCCTTAAGCTTACTACCGAAATAGTAAGCCTATCCGAGAGCGCGGGTCATATAGATATCGAGCTACTTAGTCGCTAGGAGAAGCTCGTCGACCTATTATTAGTATATAGCTAATAGAATATAACGAATCTTTATCTCCTAGTAAATGGCTACTAGCTACGACTATATTATCTTTATAAAGTCTAAGTAGGTAGCTAAGCCGAATTCGTTTGTAAACACTTCTTTGCTATTATTAATCATTAGGAAGAAGGGTATAGTTACGTCAACTCCTCTTCTATAGTATACGGCTATATTAAAGGACTTCTCGTACAAGTCTTCGAATATATCCTTCGGTATTATATTAAATTAGTATCGTTCAACTTAAGGTTCTACGCTACGTACAAAGTCGTTGTAATCGTCGCAAATAACGATTTCGGAAGTACTACAATATATAATAGTAGTAAAGATACTACCCTCTTCATTCTTATCGTTAAAGTCTTCGTAAACGTTATCGCTTATCATAGTCGTTATATCTACTCCTATACCGACTAGAATACTAGTACGGCAAAGCTCTTTAGAACGGCGGCGAAGTTTAGTTCGAACTTTGCTAGGCTTCGGGAGGCGTAATAAGTCCTTATCGTTGAAGTAGACCTACTTATGGGCTACGGCCTTAATAACCTACTTCTCCTCCTTCGATAAGATTAAGGATCACCTATTTTAAAGGTTTAACGATAGAGCGTAAGGTTCGCGAAGAAGCCTACCGAATAGGTTAGAAACATCTTCGATAATAGCCTAGCGTATAGCTAATCGTTTCTCGAAAATAATCTTAAATAGGATAAAAACGCTGCCGCCTACTTTGTCGTCCGAATAGAGAAGTTGAGATTAATCTAACTCGGTATCGTTACTAAGCGGGTTCGAGGATTAGCCTTAGTCAGCTATATTGTCGTCTCTACTACCTAGGGCGTTAGGATTAAGGCGTACCAAAGTATCGTATACCGAAATCTTAGTACTTTACTAAGTCGTTTAGTTCTAATCGGTTCGGTTCAATTCTTTCGTTCAATAAGATGTTTAATACTATCCCTAGATAAGTTGATAACTACTAAATAATATTACGATGTAGTAATACTAATATAATAGAACGTAATAGAATACTTAGCCTACGGAGTAGTATCTAGTAGTAAGGAAAGAAAAGGGAAACAAAGTCGCATCGTACGCCTCGGAGTAGGAATATAGCATAGCAAGTAGGCTATATGCACAGGCTAAGCCAATAGTGGCTAGTGCGGCGCACAGACCACCTAGGGCCCAGCCCCACAATCTAGCCAGTGGCGTAGCTTGCAGTGTAGCGAATAGGTTATACACTAGCCGGTGCCATAACAGTACTAGTCTATAAGGATAACAATTTACTAGCTTAGTAGCTTATATATCGTCGCTACTAAGTAGAGTAGAGACGCTAATACTAGTACTTTATCTATCTTTGGATCTTCTATCTCCTTTAATATTTGCTTCGTAACCTTTACAAAATAGTATTCTAATATTTAACTTTAGAAGAGCGATATACCCGAGTTACGATAGCTTACGGATTAGATCTTCTATACTAATCTCAACGTAATTATCCTTCTATAGTAGTACCTTCTACGAAAAATAAATTCTCTTTAGTATTATAGCTACGCTAAGGTTCTCTAACTCTTTTATTCTACTACTATCCTTCGCGAAGTATAGGCTTCGATTCGAATAGTTATAATTAAAGAAGTAAATCGCTAGTAGAGCGTCGTATATAATACTCCGTCGACGCTAATAGTATTACTTTAGATAAAGAGCTAACTAAATAGCACTTAACCTTAAAACTTTAGGACTAAGGCCTATGCTTTAGCCTAGCGCGATTATAGATAAATATAGCCGCTTATAAAGGAATAGCCTAGCTAGGCACTGCTAATATAGTATATAATAGGCTATAGACGATGTTTTTAGAATATAAAGGGTAGAGGAATAACGAGCTTTCTCGATAAAATAGAAAAGGCGTATAAGAAGCTTATTTTAAAGCTAAGGTCTTTGCTTATTCTAAAGAAATACGCTTTTAACTATAAGCTTTACTTAATAAAGACGATAATCGATTCGAAATATAACTTTAAAAGACGCTACCGACTACTACGTTCGCTACGTTTAATAAACGCTAATAATATAGAACTATAACTATTATATTTTTATAATAGTTAAACTATAGTATTTCCTTCAAATTATCCTTAAGATGTCTTACGATAGCCCTTATCTTTATAAACTAGTATAGTATCTTTAATAGAATATCGTCCCTAGTACGAGACTATAGGTAAAAGAAGCGCTACGGTTTATATATAATAGGAAATACGACTAATATATAACTATCGAAGGTGTAGTTAGGCTATAACGTTATTAGAGGAGAGTTAGGAACTATTATATTTATCTTAACTAAGGCAAAAGCAGAGTTATGCTGTAGTTAACTACATTTCACTACATTGTTAAGAAGAAATATTTCGAAAATTATTTTCTTTACATTAGTTAAATTATAACTTATTTAGTTTTTGACATAAAATTAGTTTAAAAAAACGTTATTATAGAACAAAAGCCCCGCTTTTTAAAACGGGTCTTTTTATACTAATAGCACCCTTGTACATTTTTTTACACTAGCTGTAGTGTAGTGTAGTTTTTTCGAAGGTGTAGTGTAGTTAAATTTAACTACATACGATTACGCACGGACCGTAGGACTTATAAAAAAAAGTGGAGATACTCTTATATACTATAGAAGACGGTGAATCTAGTAAATTTTGCTACGTACTACTACGAATTTTCTTTAATTAGTTATTAAGTTTATAATTCGAAATGTAGTTAACTACAAAACTACAGTTGTCACAACTCTGGGCAAAAGTCTACTTAGCCTAACTTAAATATAAAAGGCGGTGTAGGTTAAAACCTTAGTTATCGATTAGGCCGCTAAACGATACCGTTAATATAGTATCGCTAAGATATCCCTTAATATTATTATTAGTAAAGTAAAAGTAGATATTACTCTTTATTAGTACCTAATTAAGTTGGAATAAGTTTTAGAATATATAAAACTAGAGTCTTAAATATAGTAAAAGTATAGGAATAAAGCCTAAGCTACAAAGTTTCTACTATTATCGGTTATAGGTAAACTACCTCGTTTAGTATTAGTCGAGCGTTAATAGTAAACTAGCTAGTCTACTACTCTTATAGTCTTTATTTGAAAATGAGAAGCTAAGCTTGTAATACGACTCCAAAGTGTATTATATCGTAGAAGAGATGACTTTAGTTCGAGTCGATTAAGAAAAGTTAATATAGTCGTAGTAGTACAAAGTTTAGATTTAAATATATATAAGTATTTATCTCGAACTAATTATAATACTAAGGGCTAGTACTAATAGCCTAAAGAGCCTACTTTACCTAAAACGTAAAGTAGACTATTAGATTTATACTAAGTAGTATATCCAAATCCTCTTCCGTCGTTATAGTTTAGGTAAGTTAAATGCTATTCGTTATAATAGGAGAATTAGTATATAACGCTATTATCGCTAAAACGAATAAAGCTTAAGTATATACTTACTTAGTAGTAGACTTATTAAACGTAAAAGAAAAAGTAAATAATTATAAAAAGAGGAAAAGGAAATTAAATAACGAAGGTAGAAGATATACCTCCTTTATACATCGACTTTTACTATACCTATATTAGAAAAAGGTCGTTATATAATTATTAAATAATATAATACTTACTAAGCTTCTACTCTTTAGTATTTAATATCGAAAAGCTAATCGATATTAGTATTTCTATTTATCTTAACGTATATATTAGAAAAGCTATAGCAACTAATATAACTAATACCTTTAACCTATATATATTAACGTTCGAATAAGAAGTTCAATATACTTATAATTAGCCTTCGTATTAATAGAGAGATATAAGTAGATAAAAGTAGTTTACTTCGCGCGTTTACTAGTAGTAGTACTACGTTTCTTCGAAGCTAATATAGTCGACGTTATCGTTAATTAACGTTTTCCTAAAGTACTTTCTACGAGTAACTCGTCTAAACTATCTTCTATATTAGCTAACGTAGTCTTAGCCTTCGAAATAACGAATTTAAACTCCGTAATATAACAACGAGTAGAGATTTACTAGAAGATATAGTAAAGATTATATCCTTCTAATCCGCTTATAATTAGTTATTAACGTTAGTCTAATCTTCATCTAGTTACGGTAACGTAGTTATTTAAGAGTAAAGGTAATCTCCTTCGCCGGTAACTAGTTCGGTAAGAATAGCTATCTTTAAAACTACGCTTATAAGCGTCCGCGTCGAAGTTATAATACCTAATTTAGTAGCTTATATATTATAAGACGTATTAGACGAACTTATAGTATTTAGAGAAGAAGTAAAAAGTACTGTATTTTTACTTCGAGTCGGCGTAGTAGGTATTATGCCTAAACTAGCTACCTTCTTCTTTAAGGAAAATAGGCTATTAAGCGCGCTTTTATTCGATAATACTATAGTAGGTAGTCGCTTAGGAGGCTCTTAGGTAGAAGTAGTCTTATACGAAAAAGACTAGTCGATAGCGAAGATAACTAAGATTTTAACCTTATCGCTATCTACTAAGATAGTAGTAAATAACGTATTATCGAAAACGCCTATTATATTCCTTATAACGAAAATGCTAGTATCGAAGCGAAGTAGAGTAGACTTCGAAGTATCGTCTAACTAGAAATAGTATTTGTATATATACTCCGACGATAGAAGAAAGATAATAAGAACGTAGAATATATATACGCTTTTATAAGGCGATAACTCTAAGTTAGAAACTTAAACGTACGAGCTAAGCTTTACGAATATATAAGCCTTCTCTTAGTTTATAGGCTATTATACCTAATCGTAGTCTAGCTTATAAGTATTTATATCGATAAGACTAAAGAAATAAGTAGTCGGTTATATATATAGTTATATAGTAGGCTAAGTACTAGTAGTATCTCTAAGACTAATATTAGATAAAGATATCAACTTATTAGTATTAATATATATATTTTAAATAGATATTAGACTTACGATATAATAGAGTTATCGTTTAGTTAGAAGAAAGAAGCTAAATAAGTTAACTCTTTAACGTTATTCTTTTATTCGTTTTAGCGTAGCGAAGTAAAGTCGAGCTAATTTGGAATACGTTAGCTTAAAAGGAAAAAGATTATATTATTCTAATAGCCTTCGATATCGCTAACGTTATTCAAAGTTAAGTAGTAGAATACTTTAAAAAATATCTTTAGATTATCGTCGATAAGGTCGTAGAAAAGGTTAAGATAAAATAATTCTACGTTAAATAAACGCTTAAAAACGACTTAACTAATATAAGTAAACCGTCTATTATAGGTATATTAGGTAGCTTAAGTACTAGAGAAGACGTAGTCGTCGAACTCTATAATAGCCGTAAATTATAACTCGGAACTATAACGTATAAGCGTAGATAAGTTAAATAGTAGAGGAGGTATAATTAATAGTTATAGAAGACGGAACTAATAAAGATATAGGAAAAGAAAGTAACTACTAGCGATAGACTTTATTAAATCTCAACTAGTAATAAAATAAAGAGACGAAGAAAGTAAAAGAAGCGAAGTTAATTAGATTAGCCGTCGAAGTTTTTATATATAAGATATTATTTATAAATACTTCGACGTTGTAGCTTATCTTAGTCGGATTTTAAGTTAATCTAAGAAGAAAGTAAGTATCTTTTACCTAAGGAGCAAAGAACTATCTTCGCTTCGAAGCTAAGCTAATGTAAATGCTAATAATATACGTACTTATTACTTAGAGAGACTTATATTACCGTTACTTATATAATATATAGGTTTTAAGTATTCGATAGTTGTAAATACTACGCTGTTCGGCTAAGGTTTGTTAGTTTTTATTAGACTTTACTACTTAGTCGCCAACTACTTTACCTTAAAGGCAAAGTAGGTAATAAGAACTTCTCGATATAAACTTAGAAAGATAAAAGTAGCGTTTACTATACAACTCGAAGGAGAGCGTTATCTTATAATAAGTTAAAGACTTATAAAAGTAGATAATAAAAGCGTCGTTCTTCGGTTAGTAACGTATAATGGAAGAAATAGTTTTAATTTAATAATATATATTAGTACGTTTCCTTTATAATATTTATACGTACTTACTTTAACTTAGTAACTATAGTAAAGTAAATTAAGGATTAATATATAAAACTACTAAATAATTATATTAGTCTAACCTCTTTATTATAATATAATTACTATAGCTAAACTAAAATAACTAAAGTAAAAGTAAAGTAAAGAATAATAGTATACTATTATCGAAATATTCTATAACGACGAAGTTAAGAGTAGGTTAGTAATAGATATATTATTTAAGTCTTTTAGTAACTCCTTACTATAACTTTGATATTAGTAAGTATTAAACGTATTATAATTAGCTACTAACTTTACTTTATTACTTCAAACGAACTAAGCCCGAAGTATTTTATAAAGAACTTATAATATAATAAGAGTCCAAACTAGCTTCGTATTAGACGTAAGTAGCTACCCTAATCGATTTCGTATAGCTACTATTATAAGTTACTTTTCCTTAAGAAGTAAATAAAGTAGCTACGATATTCGAGTAATTCGCCTTCCTTTATATCGACTCTTTCGTAGATCTTAGAGTTTTCGATATACTTACGAGTATCTATATATAGACTCGTTCCTTAGCTTTTGTACTTACTATTATAGTAGGTATTCTAATATATAATAGCTAATAAAGTTTACTACTTAGAGCTTACGTTTAGCTCTATCGTCTAAGAGTAATCCTAGTTGTTCGAAGAAGAAGTAATTATAACTTTTAACTTAGGTAGAATATTATTCTTAACTTCTCTTTTATATACTATATCTAATATATTAAGTCTTTTAGTTAAATAGTACTTAACTGTTCTACTTTATAAGATATAATAACGTCTTTACTTTTTCTATAGTATCTAGTTTTAATCCGAGACCGATATTTAAACTAGCGGAAACTTCCTCTACTACTCGCTTATCTAATAGGGCAACTTCCTATACGACGCCCCGAAGCTAATATACTCTAATTCCGAAACTAACTATTCCGCTACTAAGTACTTTAACTCCTAGTCTAATAACTCCTAGTATACTACCCCGAAGCTAGTAAACCTTAGCTCCGAGACTAACTATTCTACTACTTAGCGCTCCGACTTATAGTATAGTAACTCCTAATACGCTGCCCCGAAGCCGATAAGCTTTAGCTCTAAGACTAACTATTCCGCTACTCGGCGCTCGGCTCTCTAACCTATTAACTCCTAGTACGCCGCTCCAAAGATAATATTCTCGGGTCTCGAATCTAACTACAAAAGGTTCTCCGCCGTCTATACTAACGCTACTACGATTATAGTATATTATTACCTATTTTGTACTAATATTACCGAATATAGTCGTTACTTTTCTTCTAATACTTTAATATTCTCCATTTTTAACAACTTTATATTCTCCGCCTTCGTTAGTATTATAACAACGTACTTATAGTATAAGATAGAAGTATAGAAGTAAAGAAGGCGGTTATTTAACGAAACGAATAAAGCGAAATAAGAACTCGCTTAACTTAGACTAATAGTAACGAAAAGTCGATATAGTAATATATACTTTAAAGCTTAACTTCAACTAGAAAGAGAAAGCCTTAACGAGTAAATCGTAGTATAAGCTAATCTCTTCTATCTTAAAGGTCGAGATAATTATTACCTTCTAACGAGTTATAAACGACGAAGTCGAATTACTTATCATTATATATCGTTTCTACTAGTAGTAGCGGACGTTAAGCAAATTAGAGACTAACGATTAGCGGATTATTATCCCTAAATCGCTAAAGGATAAGTTTAAGTACCTTTTAAACTATACGGAGTACTTCCTTATTAAAGTCGAAGAAGGTATTATCTTTTTCTATTCTTAGTGCCGCTTAGCTTTTATAAATAAGATAGTACCGATTAATGTAAAAGGGTATAGTTAATATATCGGCTATTACTACTAATACCTAAAGGAGCTAAGGTTATTAACTTCCGTAGAAGAGAAACTAATCGCGTTATATATAATGTATAGCTTTATTACAAAGTTTACCGTCGACTAAAGACGTATATTTAGAAGGCTTATATACTAAAAGTACGTTAAAGGTTATATAATTATATTTTCTAATAACGTTGATAAACTCTATACTAATATCTTACCCTACCTTTTATTAGATACGTTATCTAATATATACGTTATATAGAATAGAGGGTAGAAGCCTATAACGAGGGATATATAGCGATAAGTCTCTATACGAAAGTAAGTAATTATAGCGGCGCTACGATAGTTGAAAATCTATAATCTACTTTATACCGACGTTTAACTAAATAAAGAAGAAATAGAAATATAAGAGGTCGATTTCTAAATTAGTATCCCAACTATAGTATTAGAGCGAATAGAATAGATAAAAGATACTACAAAGGAATACGTTAAGATAAGTAATATTACGCTTCTCTACGACTATATAGTCGGACTAGATCTCGACGAACTTAGCGAAACTATAAACGGCTTAACTTACTTTACTATTAGCCTAAGCTTATAAGCGAGTACTATACCTTCACAAATTAATATAAGTAGTAATACGAATAGAGGAAAAGAGTCGAGCCTTAGGAATAGTATACTATTTCGAAGAAAGTAAGATATTAAAGAGGATATATTTAACTTAAATATAATCGAAGGTATTAAAACTACTACTAATACTAATATAATATACGAGCTTAGTATTACGAAGATATTCTCGTTTAATACTATAACTACGACGAATAATATCGAGAAACTTCGCTTTCTTAACTTAGTATTATAGCTTAATAAGTAGCTTAAAGAAAAATATAAAGTATATATATCGGCAATTACTATATAGACGAGTAGTTAATTAAAGTAGCCTATTATATACGTTTTTTATAGCTATATATTTATCGATCTTAGTTACTTAGACTTCTTTCTACGATTTTCCTACTCTTTTCTTATTTAGTATCGATAGCTTATAAAAGTAGAACTATAAAACGTCTAATATCGCCTTTGTTAAAGAATATAATAAATAGCTCGGTATTTAGAATATACGTATACTCTTACGATAAAGTAAACTATTCGCTATATATTTGACGTTTCGATTCCTTATATTTAATAAAATATTATATATTAATACTAACTAGGTTACGGTAACGAGTATAGTATATCTTACTCCTTATAAAATAGAGACTCTAAAGAAACTACTAAACCGTAATCGTTTATAAGCCGTAGTAGAGGAGATAAGGAATATAAGCTATACGAACGATACTAACGTTACTATATTAATAAAAAAGTTCGCTATATTCGGTAAAGCGTACCCTTTATTAAACGATAGTCGAATAGAAATACGATAAAAGATTCGTATATTATATCTATAATATAAGATACTTATAATATAGTTTATAGTTAACCTTAATAATATAATTAACCTTATAAAGATCCGCTTAGCGTACGAACGCTAATTCGATAAAGAGAAGATAAAGTAGTAGCTAAAGCCTTCGCTTAAGAGGTTCGCCTTATCTATAAAGGATCCGTTAGTAGCCGCTTAGTTTTTCTACCGTAAGATAAATCTATTCTTCGCGTACTATATCCGTATTATGTAAAAGTTAGTATTTAGCGAAGTAGACTACTACTATAGAACGGTAGAGACTAACGATTATAACGCTCTTTACTTTTATAATATATTTTAGCTCGTAAAGAACCTTAATATAATACGTTTATTAGACGATATAGTAGACTTAGAATAAAAAGACTATTAGCGAAAGATTATATATTACGTAAATAACGTTTTTTCGGAGTACTTCGACGAAGTAAAAGCTAAAGAAACCGATAGTCGTTTAAAAAAATTCGACAACCCTTATTAGTTTATAAAGTAGTATATAAATATAATACTACGTCTTATAGAATCGTTTAGTAACTTAGCTAATCTTAACGTTTATAAAAGTTAGCGATATACTTATATAGCGATATATTTAAAATATAGAATCTATAGAAATATAAATATTAAATCGAGTATACCGAAAAAGTAAGTTTATAAATTTAAAGCGCTATAGTCTCTTATCGACGAGATAAGGTTTAGAGATAATTTACTTTATATAAAGTAAGATTATATTTAAGTAAACTACTATAACGAAAGTATAACTACTAACTTAAGGTATAACTATAATCTTAGCTTTATATTAACTTAGAAGAAAAGCTTAGCGTTACTCTATTATATAACGAATTATACGACTAAATTATCGACGCTTATATATCGGAGACTAATATATATTACGAAAGTAGTAGAATAGTAGCTTTAGTAACTCGGTAGTATAGACGGACTAAGTTTCGGTACTATCGCTACTAACGATACCCTTCTATCGACGCTTCTTATAATATTATAGTTATAGCTTACGAAGATAGCAAATAAGATAACTTTAGAGAAAAAGCTCTCTTTAGTCGAAGTTATAGTTTCTCTAATTAGGAAACTAAATAACTTAACCTCTATACGAGCTTAAACGTCTTTAGTAGTAAACTCTATTTATTAGAAGTTAATAAAAGAGTAGCCTTTACTTTATAAACTATATATACAACAATATAGCGATAATATCGATAAAGCTCCGATATTCTATAGTAAATAAAGCTACTTATTATCGCTTATCGATACGTACTTTCGACGTAGGCTTATACTAAAGAAATTATACTTATACGATTATATCTTTATCGTTTACGTTTAAAAAAGTCGTATAAATAGTATTTCGTTCGACGACGATTTTATAGAAGGCGAAGATTAAATGCAACGTATCCGCCGTATTAGCGAATTCGCTACACCGATTATAAAAAGGATTCTTACAAACTAAGTTAATAACGAAAACGAAGACTTTATTAGTAAGTATATTACGCCTTAGTAACTAAGTCCCCTTAAGGCCTTTATTATAACGAACTTCTATAGTTTAACAAAATATAAAAACGTTATTTTATTACTTAGCTTATTTATACTATAGTAAGACTTTCTTACTAAAGAATACAACGATATTACTAATATTTAATAATCGAAAGAAGTACTTTTATCTAACCGAGTATAATAATACGTAAAGAACCTCTTTGTTTTATAAACTTCTATAAAAGACGCGAAGCGAGATACTATTTTATAAGAACTAAGTCTAAACGAAGAGAGTAATATCGTCGAAGATATTATAGTCGATAACGATAATAGTTATTAACTAGTAGAACTTAAGTAAAACGACGACGAAGACGCGAATATTATCTATAACCTTATTATAATAAAGTCGATTATCTTTAAATCGGTATTATATAGTATAGTCTTAGGAGAATCCGAAATAATTAAAAGTATTATTAATAATATTAACTAGTACTTAAAAGTCGACGACTATTAACTATAATCTAATAACTTCTACGATATTATATACGATTAGAGATTAGACTTTCTCGACTTAAGAGTATTAGATAAAGTATTCCTCAAAAGTATATTGCAAGCGTAGAATACGAAGTAAAATAAAACTAACGACGAACTTATAAGTATCGTCGAAGATAACTAACTTACTTTAAGTATAGATCTAAGACGTTCGTTACTAATTAAGCTCGAGAATACGTATATTACGTTACAACTAGTCCTTATATAGTAAAATAAAGAGCTTATAATAAGAATTAGAAAAGTTTAAGGTTTAAATAAAGAATAGTTACTAGTCCTTCTTCTTATTAGAGAATTTATAGACGAATACGAATTTGAATAGCTATCGTAGCCTTTCGCCGCTATATTTGAGTAGTATAAAAAGTATTAGCTTTTAATATACTTAAATAGAACTAAGAGAATTGGAAAATCTTAGGTTATCGACGCGCTAAAGGACTTATTTTAGGCTAAAGGAGAAACGAAGCGTATAGTTTTTATAACGTCTTTAGATAACGCTACGACTAATATTAGTAGCTTAATAATCTACTCTACCTTTAAACTTTAATTCGATAGTAATAGAAAAGAGTAGTAAGAAGAATATAGTAACGTTTAATAAAGAAAGATCTTCTTCGTTATCGACGAAGTTAGTATAATATCGAGTAAGTTTTTATATAAGATTTCTCAAAAGCTCGTTACTATACGAAGTATTATACTTAAAGAGAGTAAAGAATCGCCTTTGTTCGGTAGAATCCTAATCGTTATCCTCGTCGGAGACTTCTTTTAGTTTACGCCGATTAAAGGCAAAAGCCTATTAGACGACCCTATATAGAAGCCGCTTATCGCTACGCTATAACGGTAACGCCTTAACGAAAACGCTATTAGAATTATAATAAAAGAAAAAACGCTAGTTTAAGTACCTTTTATATACAAATTAGGCGCTACGACCAATTATCTCTAAGAAGTATAGCTATTTAAACGTTTTATAACCTCTATCGTCTTAGTATAATAAGTCTACGTTAGCGGCTATCTACTATTGAAAAGTCTCCTTATATAGCTCTACGAAGGAAGATAAAGCTATAAAGATTACGAGGACTTCTCCTAAAAATATAGCTTTCGTAAGCTCGAGTTATCTTTCGCTTCGGGATTATATACTATTACGCCTCTAAACGTGCGGAGATAAGTATATAACGCTTACGCCGTAATAGAATAAGCTTTAGGAAATAAACGTTACGTATCTATATTTATCTTAGGTAAAGAACTATATTAAAGAGCGACTCTTAATATAATATCGAATATAGTAGAGAAAACTATATCTTAGAGCGATAGATTAGATATATAAATACCTAAGGTGTTTTTCTACGCGAAAAGTATACCTATTATCGTTACCAAAAATATATATAGTATATTAAAGCTAGTTAATAGCGCAAAGTTTACTATAATCCGAGTAATTCTAAACTCTATTAATCTTAAGTATCCGATTAACGATAACGTAATACTATACTTTAGTCTACTATTTATTTTAATTATAACGTTCGACGCTATTAAAGATCTTTATATCGTAAAGTTATAAAAAGGAACTATAGTTATATAGCTTATAAAATATACTTAAGACTTATTAGCGAGCGAATATATCAAATCGATAGTAATATCCGAGAAATAGATTAACTTACCGTATATACCTAAGTTCGTTATAACGGATTATAAGTACTAAGGGTACTTATTTGCGATACTAATTATAGTAGAGTTAAAGAACTCTAATCTACGAAGGAAATCGACTTTTTCTCCTTTTATAAGCTTATATATCTAATTATCTAAAGTAACTAAGCTTAAATATATTTACCTTAGCCAGCTACTTCTAAAAAAAGACTTTATAAAGTATAAGCTAAAGCTTAGTCTCTGTATAAGAATATAGTAGCTTCAAAAGTAAACTAGTAGTACGAAAATATACTTTATTTAATAATATAGAAATAAGCTACTTCTATAGTTTACGACTTAGGATAAACTACCGAATAGTTTTAAGTCCGTAGAAGATACTACCGTAGATATCTATATATCGTAACTTAATAAAAACTTTAATTATTAGAACTAAGTATACTTCTAAGCAAATCCGACTCTATACGAAGATATCGTTTAATAAAAGTCGATTCTAAAGTCGACGAAGTTAACCTTATACCTTAGTCTTATATAATATTGTACAAAAGCCGATAGTTTGTAAGAAATTCGTCTATAAATAGTAGAAAGAGCTACTATAAGTTAAGAAGCTCGATATCTAAACGCTTTAAAGATATTTTAAAGAGAAGTAGTAATTAGGAATCTAAAATAGGTATATTACTCTCTACGTCTACGATAAAGTAGTAGACTAGTAATAGCTCTTTCGTATTTGTTATTTATAACTTAATATTTTCTAACGTTAAAATACTCTTCTTTATTAGAAAAAGTATTATCTAATAAGTCTACTTATATCGTTTTACTACATCGTTTAATAAATAATATATTTTAGTAAACCGATATATATATATTTAGAGTCGTTAACGTTAAAACTATTTAAGCTTTATAAAATCGATTACTACTATACTAGCGAATAGAATTAATTTTATTTATCTAAAAAGCAAGCTATTTAGTCGTCGAAAGGAATATAGTTTACCTTATCTATTATAGTAGTAGTTAGCGTAAGCTCTCTTTATCGATACTTATATCGTAAGTATTTTCGTAATGATATACTCTTTTTATAAGCTACTATTCCTACTACAATTTATATACTACTTTAGAGTAATATTCCTTATAAGCTAAATCTTTATAACTATAAGGTTTTCGTATCTCTTAAAAGTAAAATTACTAACGTAGCTTTTATTTTTATAATAGTTTCGCTAAATTGGAAAGTCGAAAAACGTAATAGCGTTTACTATTATACGTTTAACGCCTAAAGGAATAATTTATCTTTACTAAAAGTAGTTATTATATACTATAACGTAAGACTTATTAGTAGAAATTCGTCGTAAAGATACTTATTAAGCAAACTATATACTTTATACAATTTCTAAGTAGTAAACTTCGAGCTAAGCTATAGAAGAAGATATATTAGTAAGTAAAAGGTTACTATAATAGTACAATAGCGTAGCGAAGGCTATTAAAGCAACGAAACGTAGTCGAAAAAAGAAAGTAAAGTATAAAGGGTAAACGCTAAACACCTTAAGTATATAGCATTATATAAAGCAATAGTACTTAGACTAGATTTACGAAATACTAAACGAAGTGTAAAAAAGCGCCTCGGATACGAAATATAGTTATATAAGTATCTTACTTACGTTAGTTACTTAGTCTTCTTCTAATATAAAGTAGTAACTAACTACGACGTATTAAGATAGATCGTAGCTCTTATAATATATATAGCTACGTAGGAAGATATATTTTACTATAATAGTTTCTTATATCTAAATTAACTATCGCGTTATATATAACGTTAAAGAGGTTATAACTAATAGTAGTATAATAGATAAACGTCGTTTAATAAGAACGTATTTCGCTACGAAGACGTTATTCGTTTAATCGTTTCGATAAATACTAATCTATAGAAGTAAAATATATTTCGAGCTATCTACAACTTAAATATAATCGAAGAACTTCGCTACCGAATAGTCTCTTATAAGGAATAGCGAAGTTAAACGCTAGAGAAGAATAAGTATATTATAACTTTATAAGCTACTCTATTAATACCTTCGTTCGATATTTATATATTATTAATCTTTATTATAAGATAAAGTAGTAAATTATAAGCGTTCTATATTATTAATTATTTAGTAAACTAAACGTAAAGTAAAGTAGAAAACATACGAATCTATAAAAGGTAATATACTAAAAGCAACGAATAATATAAAAAAAGCATCGATTTATTTATCGACTATGAAAATAATCGATACTTAAATAGTAGTAAATTATCTTCTAAAGTCCCTTAGACTCTAAACTAATATTATTATAGATTACTAAGTTGTATACTAAATTAGTAGTATCTTAAAAAGCGACGTAATAGTATAAGTAGAAGTTATATTAAAAGAAGTTGTATTAAAAGGAATAAGTAACCTTATAATTATTAATATTAACCGTTACCGTAAATATTATAACCTTAGTTACAATAGAACGTTAACTTAGAGGTATTAGATAAGGTAGACGATATATCGAAGCTTAACGAAGAGGTAAGACTCGATATCGCTAAAGGACTCTCGGTAAAAAGCTACTAACGAAATAGCGCCGAGAAAGTATCTATACGTTACGATATATCCAAAGCAACTACTACTTACTACGATAATATTCTAAGTAAAAAAGAATCCTATATAGAAGTATAAAAGATATTAGTTAATAAACGTAAAAGTTTTATAATAGCTACGTTCTACGATAATATAGTTACTCTAAGCGAATAAGAAGTATATACAAAGTTTAAGAATATATTACTAGACAGCTACGAAGGACTTACGTAATTATCGCGAGTACGCCTATTCCTACGTTTAGTAGAAGACGAAGGTTACTTATTATACGCCTTCGTCGACTTATCGTCGTTAGAGTTAAAATTAATAAGCTTTTCTATACTACTATCTTTCTTATATCTTATACGAAGTAAAGCTATAAGCTACTTACTAAGAAAAACGACGTTATTATTATCAAAGAGCTATTATATAATTAGCTACGAATCTATATAATCGCTACTACTATATCGACGAGTACTTATACGTCTTACGCCTTTATTACTATAAGTATTAGACTAATATATTTCATCGTCGAAGTTACTATTACCTAGGTTCGTATATCCTTATAAAAAAGGTTAGTATTAGACTTTATAATATAACGTAAAAACGATTCGGATTTGATATACTTATCTATCGCTTTTCGGAGTTTTAAGCTACTTTATACGTTTCTTAAGTACTTTTAGTTTACTAGCTTTAAGAACCTCTACTTTGCTTTATAAAAGCTTCTTCCCTTAACTACTTCGACTAAATAGTAGTAGGGCGCTAGTACTAAATACTATACTAGATATAGCAACTATAGTATACTAAGGATTAACTACTTTGGACTATATAAGTATAATAAAGTTAATATAACTTAAGAACGACGATAAGTATTTACTATTATATAGTCTATTATAATTGGAAGCTACGAAGAATCTAACTAAGTATAAGCGTTTATTAAAAGAAAGGTGGAATTCGATAATAAGGAAGACGCGGAGCTTTATTATTTTAAGAGTAAAGCTTTAGTTAAAAGTAAAAGTATTAGGTTTAAGGATATAGAAGAATTAAGCTAACGTTGTAGAAAAAAGGAAGGAAGAAGGGATATTTGAGTAAGTAATACTTACCTTGTAATTCGCTAATTAACGACTACTTCTCTATCTCTTAGAGTTAACTCTTATAATCTCGGTTTATAATAGTAAAATAAGCGAAACTTTATACTATAAGTAGTTTAATAACTACGAATAGTCTAACGAAAAAGGTAATATTAAGGTAAAAGAAGATAATAAAAACTATAATAAACTTCGACGAAGTCCTTCTTATCTAAAGAAGTATTAAGATTAAGAATATAGAAGAATTAAGATAAAATATAGAAAAAGAGAAAGAAGAAAGTATATTTGAGTAAGTTATACTTATCTCGTAACTTATTAATCTCTTAAAGTCGACTTTTATAGTCTTGAGTTACGACGATAAGTTAAGTAAAACCTTATATAATATATAAGTTAAAGATAGTAAAGAGTTAAACAAAAGTAGTAGTATTAACGTAAAAGGAGATAATAAAAGCTACGATAAATGTCGGCGAAGTTCTTCTTACTTAGAGAAATATTAAGATTAAAAACGTAAGAGAATTAAGATAAAATGTAGAAAGAAAGAAAAAAGAAAGTATATTTAAGTAAGTCGTACTTACTTTGTTATTCGTTAATTTCTTAAAGTTAACTCCTATAGTTTTAGTTTGTAACGATAAGGTAATCGAAACTTCGTATAGTATATAAGTTAATAACTACGAAGAATTTAACGAAAACGGCGGTATTAATATAAAAAGAGATAGTAGAAGCTACGATAAACGTCGACGAAGTACTTAATTACCTAAGAAAAGAGTTAGTTTTAGAAACGTAAGAGAATTAAGATAAAACGTAGAAAGAGAGAAAGAAGAAAGGATATTTAGGCAAATCGTACTTATTTCGCGACTCGTTAATCTTCTAAAGTTAGCTTTTATAGTCTTAGTTTACGACGATAAGGTAATCGAAACTTTGTATAATATATAGATTAAAGATTACGAAGAGTCGAACGAAAGTAGTAGTATCGACGTAGAAAGAGATAATAGAAGCTATAATAAACGTTAGCGAAGTCCTTCCTACTTAGAAAAGTATTAGAATTAGGAACGTAGAAGAATTAAAATAAAGTATAAAAAGAGGTCGAAGAAAAAAGAAAAGATTTTAGGTAAATCGTACTTACTTCGTAACTCGTCGATTAGCGATCTTTTCTTATATCTTAAAGTTAGCTCTTACGGTCTCGGTTTATAATAGTAAAGTAAATAAGCCTTTATAATATAAATTAACGAGTAATAAAACTTAACTAAAAAAGGCTTTAATAAAATCAAAGAGAATAGATATTAAAAGCTACGAAAAACCTAACTACTTTAGTTAGAAGTATTAGTATATTAAATAGTAAAAGTAATTCTAACTACGAAAATAATAAGGTAGAATAGTACAATATAAAGTAGTTACTAATTATCTTAGATTTAAAAGGACAAAAGTAAGTAATACGTATATTTCCTAATTAGAATTTACGAAGTAATAACAACTTTTAATACTAAAGAGTAAGCGTAAGAAAGTTTTACTTAATAAAGGTTTTAGCTTATAGTTTCGTAAAGATTAAAACTTAATATAGACTACTACTAAACTAGTTCGTTGTCTAATATTCTTATATATTTACGTTACTTTTTTACGTTTCTTTTACAACTTTTTGCCTTTTATAAACTACGCTCCTAGTCGTAGGAATATTATCTAATATAATAAAGTCTTTAGGAATCGTATACCTTAAGTTACCTCGAGTCGATATAATAGCTCCTACCTCTTTAGAACTAATCGTTTTAGTACCTTACTTTCTCTTTATAGTAAACTATACTTTTGTTTTACTAGCTAACTTACGACTTCCTTACAACTTACTTTCGAGAGCTAAAATACCTTTACTTATTTATTTATCGATTTATAAACTCTCGAATATAAACTTATACTAAGTAAGTAATTAAATAATCTAATTTGTATTAAATATTATAGCTTAAGTTCCCTTTACTTAATTCTAATTCCTTTAATATTATCTTTCTAATACTATATTCGTTTATTTCCGAACTACGTCTTCGTAGGTATATAATTAGACGTCGTAAAGTAAGGTATTTTATATCGAATACCTTAAACTATTTCTAATTAATCGAAGTTTAGTTTTACAAAGTACTACTTTATATACCTATTTATTCTATACTTTATCTTCTCCGTTTATTAACTTAGCCTAGCTAGATACCTTCTACCTTATACGTTTTACGCTTAATTCGATTAATAAACTATATCCTTTATATCGAAGTAGTACGACTTTACTATATAACCTTTATTTTTGGTATCTCTAACTAATAAACGCTTTCATTAGGTTTTTAACTATAGTAGCTCTTCGTAGCTTTAACTACTTTTCGTAGCTTTAGATAGTAGCTATTCCTTACTAACTTAGCTAATAAAGTACTACGAAATATTTAGGTAGCAACTCTTATACTTACGAGTTTAGAACGTACGTACCTTTAGTATATAAGTAAGTTACTATATAACGGCCGATCTTACTTTCTCCGCCTAATTAGAATAACTATACTTTAAAACTTACGTATTAGCGTATACTTTATCTTTATACTCTATTCTCTTCCTTTACCGACTTAGTTATATTTATAAAAGTAGTCGCTACGACTAATAATACTCTTCCTTTAGATCTACTATAGCGAAACCGTTTATAAATACCTAAGTACTTTGAACTAACTCTAAGATCGTCCTTTGCGATACTACACCGAATTTAATCTTCGAACAAAGGTTAATAGACTCTTAGTAAGTATTTATCGAGAACCTTTAGTTATATAGCTCTAGCTAGTATAACTATATTAAACTCGAGTTACGAACTAATTCGTATTTAAAAGTATTAGCCTAATATAGCGGCTTTAGGGAATATATAACTCTATAAAGACTATATAAACTATTACTTAGAAAAATTAGTTACTATTATCAACGCTAAGAACTATAATAGATTAGTAAGACTATTTAACTCGTAAATACGTAGCTTAGTAAATACTAATATAGTATAAAAGATAAAAGTAGTTCGTTTACGCTAATTTAGCTAACGTATCTATTATTAAAACTAGATAGCTATTAGAAAACTAGTATACTCTACGAGTTAAGTTCTTAGTTATACTTACGAAAAGAGATTTACAAATAATATTAGAAGAATAAAGTATAAGTACTTAGTAATACAATATTACCATATCTTTATATAATTACTTTAATAATACTATAAACGTACGATATAAGGGATTCTTGATATTAGTCGAATACCGTTTAATTAAGTATAATAACTATAAATACTTACTTAGTAGCGTTAAGTTTTTAGATATAAAACGAGGTAAAAGAGTTCGGTACTAAATCGAGATATACTTTATATATCTTAGAGTTCGTATTAACTTTGTAACGGTAACCCTTTAGAACCGTCGAACTTCCTTCGCCGACTACTTAATTAAAGCTAAGTTTAGAACTAGCCTAACTAATAAGACTACTATTATCGGATTCTTTTAGTTCTTCGTAACTTTTAATTAAAATATTAATAAACTATATTATAAACTATTAGCTATTAGAAACGATTAGTAGATGTTATAAAACTTATTATAAGAGTTAAAGTTTAGAGTTACCTTTAAAGTATTAGATATAGTTGTTTTACTATTGTACTTAACTCTTAAAGAGTAAGAATTCGTTAGCGCCGTTATTCTCTTCTAATAATTATTCGACGATAGCGGTATAAGTTGTTATATAGTACCGTAGTTTAATAAATATTACCTCCTTAGAAAATTATATCCTTCTCTTAACGATATACTCTCTATATAAAATATTATCTATTACGCTAATTATAAGGTATACTACGTAGTTATAATTAATACTAAGGTACTAAATATTTTATACGTTGCTTAGTAGGTAAAGAAGATCTACGTATTACTTTTAGCTACGAGTTTCGTCGCCTTAATCGAACCTTAATATACTACGAACCCTAACTAGATATAAGTATATTACTTTATCCGCTTATAGTATTTTAATAACGTCGCTAATACGCTACTATTATTATTCTTATACTTATTCGAATAAGCTAGCGTAGAAGGCTAGCTAATATACCTTTATATATAAAAACTTAACCTAGTAGCTAGGAATTAGTACTAAGAGGGTCTCGAACGAGACTCTAAATATTTCCTAAAGGCTTAGATTAAGCCTTTTCCGGCCGTAGTAGCGTAAATAGTACTTAGAGCCGGTAGAATATTATCTATTATAGTATACGTCTCGAGGAACCTAACGCCTAAGTAGCGGCTACGGCTTAGCTACTTCCTCGATATAAACTTCCTTAACTTATAGGTTTAAGAGTAGCAAATATATATTAAATAAGCTAATATTATAGCTATCGAGTAGAAAAGGTATTACGTAAGACGTTAGCTTTAGAAAAGCTTTATCGTAGATCTACCGAAAACATATACTCCTAATGTAGCGTTTAAAATAACCTAAGATATCGATAAAAATATTACCTTCGAATAGTTAGAATTATACAAAGACTTTAGCGAGTACTTAGATTATCGAGTAAATAAGTAGTTAATACTTAAATATTACTATAAGAAAGAGCCTAAGTATAAATAGTTTCGCGAGTAGACGTAAGACTATAACGTTTAGATAAACTTACTTTAAGGATACTATATTAAAGGTATATTTAAGGTAAACTTCTTTCTAAACGAAAGTATTAAAGGTATTGAACTTATTTAAAAAGCTATTAAGGACTTTTAAAATACTTATATAGATTTAGCCCGTTACAACGACGATACTAATTTCGTAACTAAAGTACCTTATAGAGTTATAGCTATTATAAAGCTACTAAGTATTAGAAAGACTTAGTAGAGCGTTATTTAGTTACTTATTAACGTATTATAGAGCTTACGGTATAACGCGATAGTATACTCTTATATAACTATAGATAACTTAACGCGAATTCTTACTAGTATTACTAAAGAGAAGAGATTAGATATAGTAGTATTAAAGACGTTTAAAGCGTAAGAGGATCTCGATTCGATTCAACGCTTCGTTACTAGTAGAACTTATATTATAATATTCGCCAACTACTTAGTAGCAAAATATTAGAGAGTACTTTATTCGGTATATAAGTATATAGCGATACTTATAGAACTACGAGATATCCTAGCCTACTTATATCGTTTAGTAAAGTTTAAGAAATCTATTAATATCGTAGCTATAAAGGAGGAATTCTAGCGATAAGATAAATCGGTAGAAAGAAATCGTAGTATATTTAAACGGCTAGTCGGCGTTTTCTACGAACTACTCGCTGTCATTTGTAATATCATTGTCTCTATAACCGACGACTATATATAACCTTATATTTAGACGTATATAAAGTTAGTATATATACTATTTGTCGACGAAGCTTATTCTACTATAATCGCTAATATAATAAAGCTATATAGTCTTTACGTCTTTAGCGACTTAGTTGATATAAGTAATAAAGGCTTTACTTATATTACCTTTAGGAGGAACTTAAAGTAGCTAATCCTTATCGGAGATAAATATTAATTACTCGTAATAATGAAATCTACGAACGTAAAATTAGCTCGTTAACTACTTATTAAAAGCGTCGTTTTTACTAACTCGTATTATAAATAACTATCGATCTCTTTATTAGATACTTTACTTCGTTAAAGATAAGAGTACCTTATTTTGAATATATAATATTAGATAGTTTATAGTAGATTCGATTAGTAAGCTAAACTATTTTATAATAGATTTAATATTATAAAAGAACTAGCTATTATACTACCGTATATACGATATTAGTTGTAACTTAGCGAATAGTTCCGTAGACTTAGTATAATTAGATTAGAACTAGATAAAGTTTACTTAATAATATTATCACTAGTAGGTATAAACTACGAAGTAGTTCGCTAAAGTATTAGAATATCTAAGACGAACTACAATATAAAGCGTTACTTCTAGACTTTACTCTTTCGTAAGCTTTTAAATCTTAACTTACCTTACTACGTACTAATCTAGTATTTAGCTATTATCGTCCCTTATATAGCTATACTAACTAATATTAGGGATATACTTACTAGATTAACGTTCGCTATATATTTAAAAGTCCGTTAGATACTAGTCGAGTTTATCGACGTACTCTAAGGAAAAGAGGCTTACGTTATTCTACTTGTTAAAATAACTTTAGAAGAAGTAGAACTTAACTTTATTAAAAATAGAGTATAGCTAAACGTCGCGTTATTACGAATAATCGAAATAACGATTATTATCGTAGACGAGTATATAACTTAAAATCTTTACTATACTAAGAGATATCGTATTCGTAATATAGTAGACGAAGGCGGCTACGGTAACCTAACGCTATTAGATAAAATTCGCGATACTCTTATAGAAAAAGGTATATTTATAAGGATTAAGAATTAGCGAATAGAGGTTTAAAGCTATATTTAATTAACGTAGTATTTTCGTTATCTTTGTATAAGGATAAAGAGATTATAAGGAGCGGAGATTTTAGCTAATACGATATTTAACCTTTACTATTCTTTATATTAGTACTTCTACTTGTATTTCTACTAATATAAGCTTAAATTAAGGATTAATATTTACTTTAATATTTATATATACTTAACTAATTATTAAGGAAGTAAGCGGTCTACCTACCTTTATTACTTCTAAGCGAATACGTAGCTACGTAATATCGTATCCTTTTATCTAGTAATCGAACTAGAGGGTCGATCTTATATATTATAGAAGCGTACTTTATAACGAGTAAGTTACTATAGAGATTTAGCTACTTCGGAGTAAAGAGTAGTTATCTACTAGCTAGAAATAAACTAGGAAATAAATACTAAGTATATAGAATTATCGTGTAAATCGTAAGCGAAGCGCTTTTATAGTAGCGAAGCTATATAAAATATTTAAACTTAAGCTCGCTTAACTCTAGATCGCCGCTTTTCTAAAATTAGGTATTAGTTTAAGAATAGATTAGAATAACTCGTAGTTATAAGACTAGCTATAGTACTTAGACTAAAGACTTATAGTAATATTAGAAGCGAAGCTACTCCGAGCCTAGTTATAATTTATATATAGCTTTACTTATAATAAGTAAGTATATTTTACTATTCAATATAGTTCTTAGATAGATTCCGTAGTTTCGTAGTTTATAAGATATTTATATATACTACTCTTTAGAAACTTATTTCCTCTACGTTTACTATATCGAAATCGACGAAATATCTCTTATCCAACTATTCTACTACGTATCGTAAATATCGGCGATTAGCTATACTAAGAATCTCTTAATAAATAGACTATATAGTAATTATTATCGAGTCGCTAAATCTAATAAACTCGTCGTATACGACTACGCCTTTTCTATCGCTAAGTAGCTTCTACTCCTTCTTATACTTTATAATAGTATAATTTAAGGCTATTAATCGGCTAACTAATAAAGTACCTTAAATAAGTCGACGAGCTAATAGCGTCTACTTTGGGATTCCGTTGAATTAATTATACAAATACTCTTCTATATTAACGATAAATAATAATATATAAATAAGTCGACCGAATCGTAATCGTCGTAGTATAAGTAATAGTAGAAAGGTCCTTTAATATAAAATATTATAATTAAACGTATAAGATCGAAGTTAACGTAAATCTTACGAAGTAGCTAATTCGAACTATCTTATACTACGTTAAAGTTTCTAATAGTATAGAAAGACTAGCTAATACGTATAATCGTAATCTTACGGAAGTTAATATATCTTTATAGGAAATAGTTGTATATAAAACTGAGAAGGTAGACTATATCCTAAAAGAAGTCGAAGTAGTAGCGTTATACGACTTAGTCCCTTTACCTCTTTCCGTATACGCTATATTAGTAAGAAAGGTTAACTATAATCGAATCTCTATAGCTTCGAAGGTAGCGCTCCTTATTAACTTTATAGGCTTATAGTAGTAAAATAATAAGACTAGAATAGTGTATATACTACGCGAAAACTACTTCGATAATATTCGACTCTAAGGTAGCGAAGTCTTAGATAATATCTTATAGCTTTTACGGTAAAGTAAAGAATTTGTAGAATATCCGCTAAACGTTACTAGATAATAGTTATATATATTTATATCGATAATATTAGGTTATACTAAAGCGTAGTATATAAAGGGTTATATATAAATATTAACCTACTATAATAATATCTTGTATTAATATAATTAGTAGATAGGAAACGATACTCGGCGCCGCTATAATAGAGTAATATAGTCGTAAAAAACTACGTATTAGAACCTACGCTAATTTATCGAGTAATTAATCAAAAGTCGTAAAAAACTTATTTCGTACGATATTTCGTTATCGTTAAAATAGCTTATACTAGCGTAATTAGCAAAAGGGAAACGATATTCTATACCGCTTTAATAAAGTAATATGGCCGTAGAAGACTACGTACTAAAGTATACGTTAGCTTATTAGGTAATTAATCAAAAGTCGCGAAGAACTTATATCGTATAATAATCCGTCGTAGTTAAGCTACTATTAATAAATCGATGTATATAAAAGCGTATATAAAGAGTTACTATTAATTTTACGATCCTATATTTAGAAGTTATAAAGAACTTAATTAGTACGAGAAACTATCGTAATTAAATAATCGATTCTAAAGCGAGATCTATAAAAGATACTATAACGAATTAGTACCTTTTTCGTAGTATAATATTTAAGAGTTATAAAATATTAGTTTCTTACAAAGTCTTTTCGTATCTACGACGATTATTCTAGTAGTATAAACTTTTTTATAATACTTACTTTAACTAAAGAAGCTTTTAAGTTTAGATTTACTTAGTAAGATATACGTAGATAGTTTATAAATCTTTTAGCTAAAGTATTAGTACTTACGTTAGAGATTATTATTTAAAGCTAGTAAGAAAATTACTAAGGTAGTTTAATCGTTACGTAAAAGTAAAGTAAAAGTAAAGTAAAGAAAAACGTCTATTAGTATTAATTCGACGTTTTATAATAAGAGTAATTACTATTTTCCTTATAATTAGAATTGAGACTATTTTTAAATTTAACCTTATTGAGTATTATATTAGCTACTAATCGATTAGAACTGCTTTAGGAATAATACTTATTATATATTAAGGTATTAAAGTATTATATACTTTCGCTACATTTACCGCTTAATTAGATAATTTCCTAAAATAAATAGAATAAAGCTAATTCGTTTAGTTATAAGAAATTAGAATAGTAATCCTAAGTATTATCTTCTATACTAAATAATATAATAAAGTAAAGATAAATAAAGATTATATTTATCGATAACTACTACTATAGTAATATAAGTTATTCTTCGTTAATTAATTCTACTATTAAAACCTATTTAGCGTTACCGATTAGTTTAATTTCGATCTTTAATACGATACTTATTCGTTATAAAGTAAGTTAGTACTTTTGTAAAGATACTCTTTCTCAATTTTATTTCTTTTTAACTTCGCTCTTTCTCGACTTCGCTTATCTTCGACTTCGTTAATCTTCGATTTTACTTTTTCTTAAATTTAAACTTTACAAATTTTACTACTTCTTAGAAATACTTCTTTACGAAATCCTTCTCTACTTAGTAATCTCTACTTATTCGTACTACTTAACTTTTCTAATATAAGTACTATAACTAACTGCGGAATAGTAGTTTTTCGACGTTAAGCTTTATTTTAGCCTTCGCGCTATTTAAACTATACGATATCTATTAGACTATTACTCTTTCGCTATAACTAACTATAAAGCGTTAGCTTTTTAACGTTAAGCTTTATTTTAGCCTTTACGTTATCCGAATTATATAATATCTATTATACTACGATTCTTATCTTATATATAGTTCTCGACTTCGCTATTACGATACTTAAGTTACAATAGAGCTTTATCTAATCGTTCGTTATCTTATAATCCTAATCTAAGGTAGAATAAGTACCTATAGTTAGCCTATAGTAGCTAATACATTTAATAATACTAATACTATAGTAGATATATCTTAACTTTATATATAGTTTACTAGTTGCTAAGAAATATTATCTTAGTATTAAGACTATTTTGTAAAATAGAAGTAATATAGAACGTATTAAACGCCTTAAAACTATACGTCGAATATAATAGTATAGACGCTAAGATAAGTAAAGACCTTATATATACTTACTATTACGAGAGCTAACTATATCTATAAATAGCGAAGTTGTTACTATATAGCTCGTTTAAACTTACGACTTAGATTTAATACCTATTAAGGAGCTAGATTATAAGGTATATATAGATTCCTAATACTAATACTTCTATGTCTTTTATAAATTAACAAAGAGTCTTAGATATATTTTTAATACAAGTTGCTAAACGCTTATACTTTATAGCTATAAGTCTTAGAAAAATATTCTCGGATAGTAAAAGACGTACTAACCTTATACGACTAAAAAATACGCTTATTTATACTATATCTTAATAAAGAAGAGTTATATATAGATTATTTCGTAAAATTAAACCCTTTTGATTATAAAGCTTACGTAGCGGCTATTATTTACACTTACGGTAGTATTTAGCTTAAGAATCGTATATATAGAAGATACAAAGCGAAGTTAGATACTAAAGACTTATATAGTACGCCTATTCCTTTTATAGTTTACGTCTCGGCTAAAGTAGTAATAGACGGCATATACTACTATTATATTATAGAAAAAAGCTTTCGGCTAAATATAATTGAATAGTATAACGTTTCTATTAAAAGTCTTAGCGTCGGCAATACTATAAGAGAATAAGTTAGAAGTCGTTATAATATAGTTGATATATCGTATATACTATCGGACGATACTATACCTACTAATATTAAGTTTAACGTAAAAGGGTTTATAAGAGAAGATAACGAGTATTAATAATATATCGTATCTTTTTTCGATAATCTAAGAGTATAGTAAAGTAGTAGATAAGTATCTTTATAGCTATAAATATATAAGATATACCAAATATAGAACTACTCTTAGCTAATCGATAAGAAGCTATTAACTATTAACGAAAGAGAAGCTATTCGAGGTATAAAAAAAGACTTAAATTATAAAGGAAATAAGTTAATAAATACGTAATATAGTCTAAGACGAAGAATAAAAAAAGAAGCTAGGAAAAAACTTAATCGAATCGAATTTAATATAGCTAAATAAGGAAATAGAAAAGACTAAAACTATAATATAGTAGAATAGGAAAATAAAAAAGACTAAAACTATAGTAGAAGAGTATATAAGCTTATAATAGTAAACGTAGTATAGAACGGAATAACTTATAATACGTAATAACGAAAAGCTAAGATAACGTATAATAGGTATTAGACTCGCTTAGCGGCTAAAATCTAAGATATTATAAGTAGTTATTTACGTAGAAAAGCGTAGCTAATTCGAAGCAACGATAGTTAATTATTCCTAGGCTCTTAGACTAATAAAAGCGAAGAATTCCTAAGTTCTTAGACTAATGAAGAGCGAAGTATTCCTAAATTCCCGAACGAACGAGAATAAATGAAATTCACCTCTTAGGCTTTTAATTAGCGTAGAAATCAACTAATTAGAAGTAAAGAGTTAAGGAGAAACCGAAATATACTACTTTAATAGATAAAACTTTTTATACCTCAAAGCATAGTATAGGGCCTGCAATTTGTAGTAGTATAGGGTTCTATGTTATAAACGTATATACGCCCTTGGCCAATTGGGGTGGGTGTAGAGGTCGGATTTTCAATTGGGAAAGTGCCCGCTATCGTCCGCCATAACACAAGGCATCTTGGGCCTGGGGAAGGCGGAACACATGCCGCTGGGGCACAAGTTCTACGGTCGGACGGCACGGATATAGGTACCTACATAGCCGCCGCCATCTCTCTTTGGTTCAGCCGCACCCACGGGCTTGCTATATTTCGGCAAGGCATCCGGGTGTACATGAATAGTTCGACTTCTGCATATCTCGGACCACCTGCTTGCTCTGTGGGACCAGGCGTCTAGACCGCCTTGTGAGCCTAGACAGCAGCATCTAGAATGGTGAGAAGGGACTAAATTATGTAGCGAGGTCCGAGCAGTACATGAGCCATGAGACTTGTGCCATCTGACCAGGAAGACATCCTCTCTACGCGGACTCTGAACCTCTCTCTGGTTACCTAGTAGAAACTTGTAATGCAAAGGCACAGGCACTTAATGGAAAAAGCGAGACATGACGACTATGGGGTTCATGTAAAGTTGACTGTCCCTTACATGGTTACCTGCCCAGGGAGTGGTTCTATGATGTGTGACCATAGTCTCACGCTATTCATGGCTTTAAGCCTGTAATCAACTCCCCGAGCTCTTCGGACCTCTAGTGTAGAACCTCGAACCAGCAGCGGTGTAAAACCGCAAACCACCAACGCCTTACAAAACACTCCATGCTAATGCAACGAACTCCCACCTTCCGCTCCCTCCACAAGCTGCTCCTGCAAAACAAGGAGGCCACAGGCTCCTCCTGATCTCAGCCCGGCTCATCATATGCCTCTCCGCGCTCTACAGGCACGGATTCAACCAAAGAGTAGCATCTAGTGGAGGTGGATGTCCCCCACATTCCCCAGACTCGCCTGCTGGCCGCTGCCCAAATCGGCAAACGGCTGGCTCGACTGCTGCCGGCCCTTCTGCGCCTTGTTGGACTCCACGACGGCGAACTTCTTGCCCACGTCGCGGATGTCGCTGACGGTGCTGAACATGTCCTTGATCATGCTGATGAGCTTTACGTCGTTGGTCTCCTGCAGCATCTCCTTCTCCAGCTCGTCCTGCTGCGCGGGCGTCACGAGCTCGATGTTGGTGACTAGAGCTTGGATCTGGCGGAGGATCTTGGCTGAGGGGGGGAGGTGACTGCCGCTCGGTGCTGCTGTACCGGCTGGTGGAAACTGGGAGCTCTTGATGAACTCGGGGTCGAGCTTCTCGAGGTAGGCGATCAGCAGACCGATGCGGTCGCGCATCATCTTGATGGCGTTGCTCTTGGTTTGCAGGGCGGAGATCTGCTCCAGCTCGTCCTTGCTCAGGTTGGCGTCCTCGTCCTGCGGGGCCTGCTCCTCTTGTTGTGAGGCCGCCGGCTGCTTGCCTTTGCCCTTCTTGTCTGCTGTGGACTTCTTTGAGCCGCCCTCGCGCGTGGCGTGGGCTACGCCTTCTCGGATGAACTGCATTGCAATCATCTCTGCTTCTCCGGTCTCGGTGCTGTAAGGCAGCTCGCGGAAGCGGAGGACCATCTTTGTGGCAGCTTCGGGATCCTTCATCTGCTGGTCTTCTCCCTCGGCATCTTTGCCCGTGTCCTCAGCCTCGTAGTTGCTCTCGTAGATGGTGATGGGCAGCGGGTTGCCGGGCACTGGGTCAAGGACATCCTGGATGTGGAAGCCCAGAAGAATGGCCGACTCGTTGTATCTCTCGAGAATCTCGTTGTGGATTGGTAGATGGTCCGCACTGGGACCGGTCTTGGGGACTAGTGTGTACCAGCCCACAATGTCGAGTGGAGGGGCTTTGTGGACGTCTCTCACTGCAAAGAAAGACGGTTAGCAATGGTTAGGCTCAAAGGTAGGAGCACTGGGAAGCCTACTCTGGTCAAGGCGAGCTATGAATGACTCTGGATCTGTGCGGTACCGTCCATCCTCTCCCTTTATGGCTCCAATGGTGAAGCTGTACTCAATGGTGATCTGGCGGCCATTCTGCTGTCCCAAAAGCGCGCCAACAATCGCTCCTTTGTAGCCTCGTTGATAGGAACGGGTGATATGGTCGGAGATCTCTAGAAGTGGGAGTGGGTGAAGCACGATCTGGAGTCCATCTGAGGATTTCTGCGTCGAAAGCAGCTCATTGACAGGCTGAGGCGCCATTGTGAGAGGTGTGGCCTGGATGCCCAGAGTCGGAGAGTCAGGTCGCGGTGTGCCTGGGGGCGATGTGTTTTCCTCTCTGAAAGAGCCTAACTCTGCAGCAAAGATCTCGACAAGGCTATCGACAGAACCGTCTGTATCGGAGTCCTCTGCAAAATGAACGGACGAATTATCAGTTGAAGTTACCAAACTTGTGGTGGTGAAGGAGGAGTCGCAAGGCTGAGAAGCCTCGCCCCACTCTGGGAACCTTGGGCGTGTCCTGCTCATCTGGCGGTAGATGATTACGTCAGCCGATGCGGGTGCACATCCGTGTAAGTCAACTTCACTCACCTCAGCTTCCATCAACTCCAACCAAACAAACTGCAAATCTCGCTGCGGCATTATAGCGATATTCACAGCAAAGTATCTGTTTGTGATCAGAGAATATCTGCCCTTACCGTGTTGTTTGTGCGAAGGGGCTTTTCAGAATTGCAGGCCGCTTTCCTCGTTCTCTTCACTTTCTGCTTCTGGTTCATTCTCGTCTGTCGTTGCTCTAAGCTCTATCGCTATGGACCCTTTGGCCGGCCTAGTCATAGACTCGGCTGCTGATAGACGTATAGGGGTTAGATGGGGAAGGGTTCGCCTTTCTTCGATAGCTAGGCTCAGGCCGCGGCGGACACCTCTATTCAGACAAAAGCATTAGAACTAGTGCAATGCCACTTGGATTTAAACTCACATCTTTCAGGTTGGGAGAATAGAGGTACCTCTCCTCCGGGTATAAAGGACCTCAGCTTCCCCACGACGCATACCACTGCCTCTTCTCAGTCTACGACCTCTGCGGCTGTATCCCTCAAGCAGCAACCTAAGACAGTGTAGCGTCTCCTGGTGTCATCCAAAGTATGCAATCATATTTTGGCCAAGCATCGTCATCCCGCGGCATGACCATCGATCAGGTATCATGTCTAGACGTCAGAGAGCCCCTTGACTCTCTGAACGCGACCCTTGCGACGAAAATGAGCAGCCTCAACAATTCAAGCAACTTGAACACTACGACCAACGTGAACGTATCAGGCGCCAATATCATAGCACTGCCAACCACGCCGAATGCGAGTATGGCCAGCTTCAGGACACCAGACCCGCTATCCACACGGGACTCAACACCCAATTCGAGCTACGTACAGTCTGGATACACACCGGTGCCCAACCAAACCCCCATTCCTTCCACTATGCACTTGATGGAAAACCAGGTCGCTCTTCCACAGGCTTCCCCTTCGCTTCACATATCCGCGATGCCCATGACCCCCAGACAGGGCCTTGCAAATAGCGAGGCTTCGCCACGACAGACACCATGGGCAGGAGAGTCCGCGAATAACTTGGTGCCGGACTGGAACCCGTCTCCAGCGAACCGTCCTGGCCTGCAACATCACCGTCCTGCATGGACACCTGAGATGCCCCTGAGCTCGGAGACCTCAGCTCTGGATCGAATCAGTTCGCAACCGACCTTGCCACAGAGGCCCCCATGTCTTGCATGTCTGGCCACCCGGCAGCAAGGATGCCACTATCCCTCGCAGGGCCAGGCTCAGGGAGGACATTTTCGTGGTAACCCCCCGCTCCCTCCCCCTGAACCACCTTCTTGGCCCCGAGCCTTTGGGTTGCAGAGCCAAGTTTCGCTTCCGACACTCTTGCCAACAAATGGGAGTAGTTTCGAGAAAAGCTTTCAGAGCAGTGCTGGGGTTAGTCCCCTCTCTTCTCCTACATACACTTATCCTCAAGCCCCAAATGCAAATTCCGGCGTGAGGAACATCGTACAGGCTGGAACTCTGCCCCAATCTGGTCACGGCCCCTTCACCATGTCAGGGACAACCTCGGCGTCTGCACATAGTCACTCTGGTGTTGGATCGAGTCGCGGCTCCGGACAGCTTGTCAACACTATGATTCCCGTTCCTAGCCATACTCCGACTCCTACCCAAAATGCTAATAACCTCTCGCTCAACCGCTCTGCATTCCCGGTACTTCCATCGACCACTACGCGACCAGCGCCGGCCGTGCCACCGCACATCTCCGTGTCCCCCAACCTAGCGCACAAGCAGACACAGAACCAAACGCAAACACACCCAAACCAAACACAACATCAGCCAAAGCCGCCACACCAGCAGCAGCAAAGCCGAAAAAGACCACAAGAACAACAACCCGACCGACCAACCCCATCCTCCGCGCAGCAGGCAGCATCACCCAGCAGCACCATCCCCGCCGCAGCGGAGGCAGCCGCCTCCCTGGCCTCCAAGCGCAAGAAGCACGCCGCCAACCTCCTGGTCGACGTGGCGGAGCTGGTGGCCGAGATCTTCCCCTTCGAGGTCGTGGCCCGCCGGCACGGGACGCTGCCGCGCAAGGTGGCCGAGGCGCTCGCGGCCGTGGTGCAGGTCCCGCTCCTGCGGTGCGCGACCGACAAGCGGCGGACCGGCAGGCTGGGGTCGGAGCGGATGAGGGAGTTCCGGGAGGCGAGGAAGGGGTGGGTTGCTTTAGTTAGGGAGTGGGAGAAGGAGAGACCGACAGTGGGGGAGGTGATTGATCTAGAGGCGGTTGGGAATAACGGGGGGGCAGGGGGTGGTGGAATAGGGGCTGGACAGCGGGAGAAGGCGGCGCAGGTTGTTGTTGATCCGAGGGCGGTTTGTCAGCCTGGCGAGCCGTCGGCGCTGGATGTTGCGCTGTTGCTGCCGCCGACCGAGATGCCGGCTGAGGTGCTGCGGGAGACGTTCTTTACGAGGCCTTGGTGAGACTCTGTTTTCAGGCTGTAGAGGTCGGTGGAGGATGCCCTCCATCGGTACACGTCGCGAAGGTAGTATGCGAGGAGGGATTGGGCGAAGCCGTCTGGAGGTGCTGTTTTATCACTGGTTTCGTCACTGTGAGAGGGCATGTGGATTAGCTTTCTGTCTGGCATGGTGATTTGGCTACAGCCAAGGGAGTAAGGCTTTTTTTGGGGAAAAGGAGAATGTTAATTGTATCCAACAGTCAGGGTATCATGTGAACCGTTCTCCATACATGTGGCCAACGCAACACAAAGGCGAATTAACAAGAATCATAAGAGCTGTGGCGTTTCCGGCCGTTGACGCACTCTTTCCACACCCGAAACAAATCCTCGGGTCCGTTCGTTTCCTTCTCATCATTCTTCCCGGGCCAGACGACTGTCTGGCCGCCTTCGGCCACTCGCAGCTTCCTCCTCAAGTCCCAGACCTTGGCCATCTCCGCCGTGCGTTCGGCCTGGTCTTTCGCCATCAGCTTGGTAATCTCGGCCTCCGCTTCTCGGTCGCCGTCGGCTTGGGCGACACGGATGGCCCTCATGTGCTTCGCGCGCAGCTCGTCGTACTTCCTGGCTATGTTGGTGCTTTGGAAGGACGGGGTGCAGGGGGCGCAGGTGTCGTTGAGCGGCTTGCGTGGACCGGAGGGAATGGGGCAGGACTCGGGGCAGCGAGTTGCGAAGTGGATTAGTTGGTGCCCGCAGACGAGATCGTAGGTGTAGCCTATGCACATGTTGACTGTTGTAGGTTTGTGTCCTTGTGAGAGAGGGTGGTATGGTGGTGGTATTCGGGTGCTTGAGAAAGGGGTTGCAAGAGGCGATGAGATGCTGGGTACTGGCGAGAGTAAACTAGGTTCCTATGATAGGAATCGAGGTTTATATGTGCCTTCTCCGTCATCATGTTGTGGTCGAGAGGTTTCAGTCTACCATCGGTCTCTGGCAGCGTAGACAATGCCGTTGAGGGATGTGTTCTTTGTCCCCAGTGTAGGCAAAATCAACGTTTTGAAGATCAGGTTCGTCTAGTGCGTTTGTTACAAAACCTTCTTTTCTCATTGTTAGATCTTGCCAAAGAGAATCTCATATCTAGCATGTTGATTCTGGAATTGCTCAGTGTTGATGGCTACGCAAATGTGGGATTTGCGATTGCTTGCCGGTAACTTCCAGCCAGCTCACCGTAACCGATGAGTTAGGACTAACTGGCACGATCGAACCCAACCCCCAAGAACAACATCAAAGCGAGATGAGAATTGGTATCAGCCGTTAACCCATCTTGCATTATCCGGCATGACATCCTGAGAAAAGCGACGAACGTTACCGTTGCACCAGATCGACTGGATGCTTCCTATCACGCCCTTGTGCCCTTCATTTCTGGTTGGTAAGGGCGTATACTAGGCGGCTCGGCGACCTCTTTTTATTGTCGGCCACTTAGTAAGTGCCGCCAGTTGATGCCTAGCAGCATCGTCCGTCCGTACGGTGCACATCGATACCTCTCCGTAGCCGAGCGTCGGCGGCGTGTTTGTCCTGACTCAGTATGGTGGCTTCGAAGACAGTCTCTACCGCTTTCCGTCCTTAAGATTGTCCGGATTAGAACCCCATCGACGATTCACATTGCTTGTTTCCTGCCCTAGACTCTCAAGGATGAACAACCTCAACTTATCGTCGTAAAACTTGGGTAAAGTCTCAAACATAAAAGGAAAAGAAGCCCTCCGAGACACATGGTACAAAGAGCACGAAATCGTCGAGAGCTTTGCCGTAGCTGAGGTCCGGTGAGGTGGAACATTCTCTGCTTCGTTGCTATTCGTTGAGCGGACTTGGAAGCAAATGGTCAACATCTCGAAGATGCTAGCATGGTGTTAGTTGGAGAGATGACAAAGGCAGCAGACGTGGAAAGACGTGCATACAATCTGCAACGCAAGCGATGGTGAAACGAATGACAAGCTACCTATTGTAGGTGCTTATGGGTCAAAGGTGATAGATAGCCTGGGCTACTATGTGTCTGTGCTCCTCTACTTGACCCTGATTTGCCGCAGTAGCGGACATTCCATGATACTGCACAGGTAGTATGCGATATCTGAGTTATGACCGGGCCGAGGATCGCAAGCGAACTTGTCAACAAGCAGTTCATGCAATCCAAACTGCTTAGCCTTCGCAGGCGACGAACCTTGGAGGACATGTATACAGCCTCTAGATCCTTAGCACGGTAAGCCGTCTGACTGATAAAGTCAAACAGTAAAGCCCCTGACTTCAAATGCTGATGGCGCGAAGCGGAAGCGGAGGAGGGGTGCTAGCTCGGTAGTCTCTCCGAAGAGGTGTCCTAGATGCAGGTGTGTACGCCATGGCCCTGGTGCGGACCTGTAACACACCAACTCCCTGGGGGGAAGCCGCCACAATAGTCCATCCAGACATCCTCGTGTCCCTGCCGTCTGAGACGTGTTGGAGAGCAGAGACATATACACACGAATGGACGATGAGCGGGTTCGAGAAGCTTCCACAGAGGGGAGGCTGGATGTACACACTGGAAGATCGCTGTTGTGCCGGCCTGAATCATCATGAGTCGGACCGTCATGTGTTTCGACCGAGTCGTTTGAGACGATGGCGTTCTGGCCGTTAACTTTCGTTGTCCGCACTCGTTGTCGCCTCCAATGTCGAAACGACCATCTTTCCTGACCGGGACGGAGCACCTTTGTTCAGACTCAATCCTGCCGGCTGCGTTCAATAGAACTAATTCATGAAGCTGAGCGATTATTAGGCAGGTAGCTGTTGTGTAGCCCATCCATGGTACCAAAAACAAGGGATGTCGTTAAGGTCGTGGGGAAGGAACCCTGGCGGCGGTAGGGCAAGCGCCAACGGCCACAGTGCCTACCCCACAATGCTACAGGGACGTTGAACCCTGGAAGGGAGGACGTACCTTTCCAGTGCCCCGCAGCCAACCTTAAATGTGGAAGCTTCACAGTCGAAACGCGACTTGAAGTCAATTTACGCGTCTCTCTCTCGATGGGCCTCTTTTTTCACATACTTATTACGAACACTGCACACCACGGCTCTTAGTTTAGTAGTCGCGATATCTTCCAACTAGACTTCTATCGATAGGTGCATCTTCAAAATGAGCGACAACGAAGACAGCCAAATGGACGACGGCGTCAATGGCAACCAAGAAGAGTTGGGTGCGCTGCCAGAGGGCTACAATGACACAAACCGCGCCTTTCTCCAGGCATTCATGAGCCGGGGCAGCCTGAGTTTCGAGGAAGGACAATCAATAATAGCAGCAATCCTCAGCGCAGCACAAGATCAGAACGATGCAGTGGCGCCAGAATCCATCACCCGGGACGTCTTCAACAACTACGTCCACGCAGCACACGAGATCCTCCTACCACTAGATCTGGACATCAGGAGCACCCGCCACCAGAAAACAAAGGATAGGATCTGGGCCCTAGTCAACGTCGAGAGCGACCTGGCAACCCAACTCGCAACCGTCCACACACCGGACGAGATGGCCTACATCAACCGCCTGCTCGACCTCATGTTCGAGAAGTTCAACACGCCCCGCATGGAGATCATGGCGGTCGAAGAAAACGAGTGCTTCAAGATCTCCCGGCCTGCCCGGCCCCCGAGGCAAAGCAACGCGGACGAGGACGAGGCGCAGACGCAGGGCGGCGACAAGGCGCTCAAGCACTCGGAGATCCTGACCTTGCTGGCGAACCTGGTGGCCGAGGGCTGGCTGGAGAAGAGCCGGGCGGGGTTCTACTCGCTCACGCCGCGGAGCCTGATGGAGCTGAAGGGCTGGCTTGTCGAGACGTACAACGACAACGAGCCTGAGGAGGCCGGGGAGGTGTGGCAGCCGATCAAATTTTGCGAGTTCTGCAAGGAGATTGTCACGGTGGGACAGAGGTGTGGGGAGCCCGAGTGTCTGACGCGGATTCACGATATTTGCCAGAGGTCGTACTGGGAGTCGAGGCCGGACAAGAAGTGCCCTCGTTGCGAGAAGGAGTGGAGTGAGAAGCTTTACGTCGGGGAGAGGGCTGTTACGGCTACGGAGGCGTATGGGAGGAGTAAGCGGAAGAGTAACGGAGGGAGGAGACGGTCACGGCAGGAGGATGCGGAGGAGGATAACGTGGAAGAGGACGAGGACTAGAAGTCTGAGAGCGAAGACAGACACTTGAAGGTTGAGAGCGACGAGGAGGACTAGAAGTCTGAGAACCTGAAGGTTGAGAGCGAAGAGGAGGATTAGAAAGTCTGAGAACGAGTCGTGAGCCTTTACACATCAGGTGGTGACGATGTAAGCAGCGTAATCCAGCAGTTTAGATACCCGAATTAGATCATGCCCAGCAATGGGTGAATATCAATAGTTACGAGGTATGTTTCCAACTGTTACAGGCGGGAGACGGGCCGAAGGTGGGGTAACGAACGAGGTGGGGGTTGATGATTGAAAGCGGAATCCATGACCACCAGGCAACGCAACGCAAAGTAAACAATTGGCACTCTTGCACAAAGATAATCAAGATGTCGACAGGCAACGCGGGAGCAGAGGCGCTTGTGCCCAAGTTCCAGTTCGAGCTGCAGCTCAACCAAGGTGACCATTGACATCAAGAAAGTCTCAAGCCCAACGACATCGCAAACTGACGACTGAGCCAAACCTCAGACCAAGCCGGCCGGCGCACCTCCCTGTATGGTACAATCGACTCACAACCAGCTCTCCTTATCCTGGAACGCGCCCCATTTCCGACGAACCCGGATTACCTACTCTCAGTCGCCGGCACCCTCAGCACGCTCAAGAACCTCGGCGCCAACGACATCTACCACTGGTACCTAGCCAGCAGCGGTGCCATCGACCACCCCGACGCCGACTCCTTCGCCGACCTCAAGATCAACCTCATATACCCCTGCACCGAGCAGCACATCAAGAAGTACAGCAAGCAAGGCGTGCGGTTCGTGCTCGAAACGCCCGAGATCTACGCCGGCCATGTCCGGCCATTCATGCAAGCGAAGCGCGAGGCTGGAAGGTTGAACTGGGTCTTCAACATCATAGAGGGAAGGAAAGAGCAAGAAAACATCCTACACCGGTCGCCGCGCGGAGAAGATCCTGAAGAAGGATTTCTGCTCCTGCCGGACCTGAACTGGGACCGCGTGACGCTCGACGCGCTGCACCTGCTCGGGTTGGTCGAGCGGAGAGACATCTGGAGCCTGCGAGACTTGCGGAAGAAACACGTCCCCTGGCTACGTCACATGCGCGCCAAGCTTCTAGAGGCTGCGACGAACGTGTACCCGGCCATCGAACAGGACCAGCTGAAGCTGTACGTGCACTACCAGCCGACCTACTACCACTTCCACATCCACATCGTGCACGTGCAGCTCGAAGCCGGTGCGACGCAGGCCACAGGCAAGGCCGTCGGGCTGGAGAGCATCATCGAGCAGCTGGAGGTCATGCAAGGGGACGACGAGGCTGGCATGGACGGTATTACATTAGGGTATACTTTGGGCGAGGCTAGCGAGTTGTGGACGGAGGTCTTCGAGCCGCTCAAGAAGAGTGCGAGCGGTAGAGCTTCTCAACCGCAATGACCAGGTCGTTCACCCCAGCCCCGGACGGGCATTCTGTCCATTTTCCGTTGTCGCGGACGCAGTAGATCTCGTCGTTGAGGCGGACGGTGCAGCTCTTTGTTACGCCGGCCTAGAAGTAGATAGAAAGTTAGATCGAGACGACTGATACCCGGGAAAGGCATGACCAACATCTGAGCTCCTCCGCACACTGCCCCGCAGCATGCCGATGCCATATGCTCCGTCATCCTTGGTGGCGCACTCGTTGAGCGCGTCAAAGTTGATGGCGTGCTCGAGAGCGCAGTCCTCTATCAGACTCCTCTGCGGAATCTCCTTATAGTCTCGCGTGAGGCACATTGTGAAACCGAGATACGTCTTCGGATCGGGGTATAGCTTTTGCGCGCAGAGCTCGATGATGTTGCCCAGGCATTCTGCCGGCCCGTGTTTGCAGGCGACGCCATCGTTGTCGGTAGGCCTGGTTAGTGCGCATGTTAGTACATCCAAGGTGTCGGCTAAAGATAAATCTAGAGAAGATAAACGTACTTTCCAATAAAGGATAAGGTGAAGTCGACCTTATCGTAGACGCGCTGCATCGCTGGGAGGACCATGTCCCTCAGACAGTCCTATACCGAAGTCTGGGTCAGCCCTCTTCTCGTCCTGAAGGCCACATCTATCCGAGCATAGACCTACCCTGGCATCCGGACACTTGCTCATGATGTGCGCTTCCAGCGGCACGAGCTTGTCTCCCGTCCGGATGAGCTCGTCTTGGCTCTTTGGCATCCAGCTGTCCGCCCGTGGTTGGGATGCCGGAAAGCCGAACTGGTAAAACAGGTAAACACACAGAGTACCAAACAGGGCCACCGCGATTATTGCTCGGGTGCGTCTCGTCGCCGGGCTTCTAGCGACTGGCAACATATTTGTCGTCTTCTCGTCCATCGCGGCAGTCAAAATTGCGTTCCGGTGACGAAGCTACCGGTATGGCTCCTGAGATGCTACAGATGGCGAAAAAGCTATTCTTGGGCAGGTTGCGTACGCAGATACGGGGAAGCAATAAACCGAGTATTAAGGAGATGGACAGACAATAAAGTTCGGAGTATTTGCACGGGTATGCAGGAGGGAAGTAGAGTGTTTCAAGCTGGAATGGTTGTTGAAGAGTGTCCAAGACAGACAAATACCGACGGGCTGCGTCACTGCGTCACTATAGAGATACAATTTCCCATATGGCAGTTGCTCTCGTCGACTTACGCGAACTGCGGGGCTAAAAGCTTCAGCACTCCTCTATTACAGTAGGGAAGGCGCAATCGCTACAACAGGCAGGAGCAACAGGCGAGGAGCCTTGTGAATGGTGGAAGCTCCCGGTCGAGCTTACTGCACAGCATGCCGCATGCGGGTTCTGAGTGCCAAGATCCAGGGTCGAGCTTGCCTGATCGACGGGGCTGGCCCTTGCATAGCGCCACTAAATAAGCCCGAGGTACGGAGGTGTAGGCGTCGAATACCTGATGGAGAACGCGTAGCTCATCAATCTATTCGCCTTGAATCCTCTATATGTACTCGTCTCGCCTATCTGCTACATTGGCGGTACCTGGCATCTAGCTACTTCGGAATCTCTGATCGTACATACCACTACACTCATTCGCTGGAAGGTTGAAGCCTCCTGTCTTGATTCATACCTTACATACGGCTCGCATCGCCCACAAACCCCGGACTCCTCGGAGCCTCACGGGACCATTGGCATGGTGAACCCGGCCTAATACTCGCTGTCTGGAGTCTCTACACTCATTCACATCATCTTGATGCTCTTTATAAATTGCGCGATGCCCCGACGATGCTTCTACTCTCAAGCCCAAGACGTCTAAATTGCAAGTAAAACCTGACATGTACCTTACATACAAACAACATACACTATGGCGTCATCAGTCAACAAGCTGGATGACTTTCTGCGGCCTCTGGCAATCGACACAACACTCGTGCTTCAGCTCGCCAAAGAATTGACCTCGACCTTCAAGACGCTGTCTCAAGAGTCTGAGGATCAGTTCCTACCAACCCCTATTTCCGAACCCATCTTGCGCCATGTTGCACAAAGTGACAGTGGACGGTATGTCGGACTGATTACCATGAGGCCAGGTATCACCCACTAACTTGTGCTCTAAACAGGTTCCTCGCCATAGATATGTAAGAGCTCGACCCTATTTTGGGATGTGAGGGTAGCTGCTAACCTGCCAGTGGCGGTACGAACCTGAGAGTCGGCTTTGTCGAGCTCATCGACAATGCTACTCAGAACCGGAAGACCAACGGACTCCGCTCGCCCGAAAATGGAGCGAACGGACATGTGAAGGGGAACCGGCCCTTGCCAGATCGCTTACGACTATTGCTGGAACGGAGCGAACCGATTGGAAACCATCTCAAGAACGAGGAGGCCGAGAGCCTTTTCAAGTGGATCGGCAAAATCATCGCAGAGGTTGTGCGAAATGGCACAGATACGCTGGGACTGCCTCCTGATGTCGACCTCCCTATGGGTGTCACGTTCAGCTTTCCCATGCAACAGCGCTCACTCTCCCAGGCCACACTGATGCATATGGGCAAGGGATTTGCCATCACATCCAAGCTCGATCTAGGAGAACATCTATTGAAAGGCTACGACAGCAACTGGACACCGGATCTGCCTCGCATCAAGATTGCCGCCATCTCGAATGACTCTGTGGCGACTTTGGTTTCCCATATCTACCAGTTCCCCGCCCGTCCGGACCAAAAAGCAGTCATGGGCTTGATCGTCGGCACCGGCTGCAATGCCACTATTCCCATGAGGCTTAGTAGCCTTCGTGAGGACAAGCGGCCGGAGTCGGTCAGTGTTTTGCCCGGGCAGGAGAAAGATGATTTTCGAATCGCAGTCAATACCGAGTGGAGCATCAAGGGTTCCGCTCCTCCATTGCGCGACCTCGGACTTATTAGCTCATGGGACACGGAGCTTTCGGACGCTGCAGAGAAGCCTGGCTTCCAGCCACTGGAGTACATGACTGCTGGACGATATCTTGGCGAATTGGCGAGACTTATCTTCCTCGACTACATGAAGAACATTCTCCGATATGATCTAGAGAAGCTGCCACGCAAGCTTAGAGAGAGATTTGGACTCACTACCACCTTTATCAGCCACTTCTATCCCAGTTCCGAGAAAGGCCCGATGCTGGACCAGCTACGGGGAGAATTCGGCCAAAAGGACGGATCAGGGTTCGCCTGGACCCAAGGGCATGCCGAAGCCCTGCACCGCATCGCCAAGGCAATCGAGGTTCGAGCGGCGGGCATCGTCGCTGCGTCGACTCTGGCGCTGCTCGTCTGTGCCGAGGAGTTACCGGCATGGGACCCGCCGTCTTCGCCAACGATCGAGGAGGGCCAGCATCGGGAACTGGTGGTCGGCTGGACGGGCGGATGCATACAATATTTCCAGACATATCTTCAAGACTGCCAGACGTTCCTCGACACAGTCCTGAGTCTGGAGTACAACGGAAAATCGCCGATCCGAGTTGTTTTAAGTCCTTGTCACGATGGAGGAATCAAGGGTGCAGGGATATTAGTACCGGCTGCTCTTGCAAGCCAGAGCATTTGAATGGCGGTTTGGTGTCACGCCTGTGTTTATAGCGGTAGACCTTGTCTCGATGGAGTGAGCGTGATATCAGCTGAGATGAGAAGAGGAGACCTTTAGGGAACACGTGTTTCTACATGAAACATAAGGTGGTTGTTTGCGGTTGCAACGGTATCGTAGCAACTCATTTACAACATTGGAGCGCGAGTCGAACGTCTATTTCTAATGCCAGTAACGTGATGATCGTCCCCGTCCTCATACGCCGACTTGGATATCTCCGCGACTCTCCGGAGCAGCCTTGAACTCCTGTCCTATACGCACTCACAGATCCTCCTACTAGACTCACTTGCATTGAAATTTCTGGGACCTTGGCATATACCGCACTACTGGTTGTTGAAGATGCTCCCGAGGGGATTAAATTTAGAATAGAGGTGACTGCTACGTAGAGGGACTGATAGATACAGGCGTACCTCAAGGTGATCAAGAACGTTGATACGATGCAATGATGAACGACACATCAGCAGGTGACGAGTCACGATTCTGCAACAAGCAGTTACCATTCCGTTAAAATACATTACGCTACAATTTCCCTCCAACACTTTTCCCTTAATGGTACCCGTTCGTCCCATTAGCCGTAAGCTCTGTGAGCTCATCCCTGGTTTTCCTATACAGTTCCTGTGCTTCGCGCTCCCTCCGACTGACAAACCCGACCTCCTCACGGAGTGAGTCCAGCCTCCTCTTGATGGCCGCCTCCTCGGACGTAGCCAAGACGTTAAAACCACCAAAGGCGTTCCGGGCTTTCTCCAGCGCCTCGTGCGCCTCACCAATCTTCTTTCGTAGCATTTCGGCCCTGTTCTTGTACCCGCCTAGATGCAAATTGAGCTTCTTCTCGAGCTTTGAGCCCTTCTCGGCGGATGATATGATTGCTTCTTGGACGTCCTGTTCCTTGTTAGCCATGAAGTCCACAGTATAACCAGATATCGGGGGGGTTGTGCATACCTCAAACGCAGCATGCATAGCAGCCACCTGCTCCTCGTCATCATCTTCATCATAGCACCCCAAGCCCAGCAAAAGCGAGTTATGACCCACACTAGCCCAAGCCGCCTGCACCTCGTCCGGCTGTGGCTTCCGCGCCTCCATAAGGATCGCAAGCCTCGCCTCCGCCAGCGCAGGATCATCAATCTTGGCCACCTGCACAGGCTTCGCAGCCGGCTTCGCGCCAGGCAGGGGATACTTCGTCGAGTCACTCGCCATCAGCAACGCCGCCTCCTGACCGATAAGCCTCTCGGCCGGATCCTCCAGCCGCAACGACGCCTGCACGAGCGCCTCCAGGTCAACCGATATTGGACGCGGCAGACTGCGCTGCATGACCTGCGTCCGCCGTTTCCGCTCCAGCGCCTCTTGCGCCTCGCGAATCTCGCGGTCGCGTCGATCTCGGTCCGCAGCGTCCTCCTCCATCTGCTCGGCTGTACGCGTCTCCTCTTGCTCTTCCGGTAGCTCAAGTTCCCACTCGTTCTCTTTGGGCTTGGGGAGCGAGGCAAGGCCCTGCTTAAGGTGATGTTTCAAGGCCATCTCGCGCATCTTTACGTCTGCCGGCGTGCTGCCTACCATGGACATGTCGTCGTCGGCCGAGTTCAGGGCAAATGTGTCTCGCGGCGTGCGCATCGGCGTCTGGCCGGGACGGAGCGGCGTTGCGAGGCCGTTAGCACCGGCCCGCAAAGGAGTAGCGAGGGGGTTGGGCGTGGCCACGACGTTTCGGCGCGGAGCCACGGAGTCGAAGCCTGTAGACCCGGCACCCTCGTGTAGGGGTGTGTTCTCGCCGCCCAGCAGCGATGACTGCGTCTGTGTCAGGGCGCGGATGTTCCGGATCTCATTGGCGATGTGGTCTTCCTGTTCCGGTGCTTTGGGCGTGCGGATAGGGGCGCTGGTGTTGAGGGTGGAATAGTTGCTGACGAGCCCGCGGGTAGCATCGTTTTCGCTTTCTCTCGCCATCATGTTGGCCCGTTCGCCTACCATACCCATCTTCACGATCTCCTCCAGCTCGGCCTCGTTGACCTGCGGGGCGGGGAGGTTGAGCGCGCGTCGCTTGCTGCTCTGCTCGGCCTCGCGAACCTTCTGCATCTGGCCCGCCTTGAGCGCGGCCGCAAAAGAGGCCGACGGCGCGTCCTTCTCGCCCTTGCGCTTCTTCCGGTTGCCATCGTCCTCCTGGTCACCCTTGCGCTTGTGCTGCACCGTCTTGGGGTCGAACTGAGCCCGCTGCTGCTCGTTGAGCTTCATCTCCTCGCTCGTGTCGTAGAAACCCGGCGCGGCCTTCTTCTCGAACGGTATGTCGGCATTGTAGTCCATTTGGCCCTTCTTCCGCGTGACGACCTTGATGTTGATTCCAGCTGTCTTGAGCTCTCGCCGCTTCTGCAGCGCGGCCAGGCGCCGAGACTCCTCCTGCTGCCGCTCGCGCGCCTTTCGCTTAGCCTTCTTGCCTTGTGTATTGGCCAGACGGGCGCGGGCCTCGCTCAGCATCTCCTTCTCGTCCTCGTCGAGATCGATGGTGTCAGGTCGTGCAGGCCTGCTCTCCGGGTCCGCATCGATCTCGCCCGGCCGGAGACGGCGTACATCGTCGGCAGACGGAGCTTGTGTCTCCGCTCCTTCGGGGCCGGCCAGTCCCAGACCAGAGGCTTCTCTCTGCTCGGCCTCGTCTAGCAGTTTCTGGTATCGCTCGAGACACTGGTTCGCGGTTCGGCCGACAATCGAGGCGACGGTGCGCCATTGGGTGGGCATCAGCTTGGCGAGATGCAGGAGCTTCTCATCCTCCTCTTTGCTCCATTCGATCTTCTTGATGCTGGGGTCCAGCCATTCGTTCCATCTTGCCTTGCACTGCTTGGGTGTCTTCCTGGCCAGCAGCGACGACACACGTGCCCACTGGTTGAACCCGTATTTCGAGACGGAGGCCTTGAGGATCTCATCCTCGATGTTTGTCCACACGCCTCCTTTGACGACCGGCATGATGGGCTCGAGGTGGATGACGGCCTAGTTGTTGCGTTGTGATGGAGTGCAATGAGGAATAGGTTGAGATTGGATCGGCTGCAATTACGATGCAGACAAGGCAGCCAAAAACTTGGAGTTGTGGCGCGAACAAGGCTGAAGTAATATGGGGCAGTTATCGGTATCGGTATCTTCGAAGAGATTGGCTCAAGAGTAATGCGCTAAAACGCGGGACTCACCAGCCACAACCTTAAATGCCGTCCTTCACATCCCAGCCGCGTCTTCGTGAACCTCAACTTCAAGTTTAAACAATGCTTCAGTCACCACCAAAGGGGTATCGCACTGACTGATTGACCAATGACATCATTGTCAAATCTTAACTAATTTTGCGGAGAACTTAAAACATATTACATACGTTTGCTTTCACAATGGCAACCGACACTGGCACTCCTCAAAGGGAGCTCACTCCCACAGCTCCCCCTCCAGCTGCCAACCCGACAGCTCCGTCCTCCCTACCCCAGAAAAGAGTCCTCGACGATGACCACAGTCCCGCAGTCTCCTCTCCTCTCAACCCCGAAGTCAAACCCCCATCAAAAGTCCAAATCCAAACCCCAGACGAATCCCAAACCATGGGCCGCGAGAAACGCACCAAGAAGGAGTCGCTCAAGAAGCGCGAGTCCAAAGGCGCACCTGCCTCGGGACTAGACAGCTCACGCGCCACTCCCGACCCAAAACACCACGGCGAGCCCTCAGCAGCCGAAATCTCGCCCATGCGCTACAAGCTCGCGGCGCCCAAACCCTCCGACTTCGAGCCCGCCCGCGGGCCCATCTTCGTTCCCCACCACGAGGTGCCCAGCGGCGCAGACGGCAGCAAAATCGAGTTCTTCGAGACGTCAGAGCACGTGTATAACAAAAAGAACTTCCACTACACGCACTGCATAGCCGATCCAGCCTTCCCATCCTCCTTCTACTACCGCCAGACGGAGCCGGAGCCGCACGGGCCGCACATGAGCTTCGAGGACACGGCCACGCACATCTTCTTCGACAAGACGGGACGACACATAACAACAGACAAGGGCTTCAGGATGGCGCGCGCAAACGTCGCCGTCCGCGAGGGGCGCTTCTACTGGGAATGCAGGATCACCCGCGGTCTACTAAAAAACAAGGGACCCGAAGACCCAGACTCCCACGGCCACGTGCGCGTAGGCTGGGCGCGCCGCGAAGCATCCGTCGATGCCCCAGTCGGCTTCGACGCATACAGCTACGGCATCCGCGATGTAGCAGGGCAAAAAGTCCACATGTCACGACCCAAGGACTTCTTCCCGCCTGGCGAGGACCTACGCGAAGGCGACGTGATCGGTCTAGAGATCCAACTCCCGTCAGAACACCTCCACCGCAAGATAGTGCAAGGGCGGTACAACCCCGCCGTGGACTTGCTGGATGAAGAGAGCCACAGTTCAGCGGAAGAAGCGCCCAACATCGTCCGCGACCGCATACCCATCCGCTTCAAGGCGCACATCTACTTTGAGAAGATCGACTACCACACCTCCAAGGAACTTGATGATTTAATGAACCCTTCGCCGATGGGCTCGTCGGGACCTGTAGGTTCGGCCGAGCCGCCCAATCCGACACATCGCTTTCCTAACCTCCGGACCTTGCCAAACTCGCACATCAAGGTCTACAAGAACGGCGTGTTATTGGGCACCCCGTTTACTAATTTGTTGGCGTTCTTGCCTCCGGCCTCGAAAGTGGCTCCGCAGCCGGGCGCGAGAGAGGGGTTGGACGATGGCATGCTGGGATACTATCCCGCCGTCAGCGTGTTTCGCGGCGGCGCGGCGGAGGTGAACTTCGGCCCGGACTTTTGGTATCCGCCGCCGGGGTATGAGGGGCGGAGAGAGGATGTCGAGATGCAAGACGCTGGTGATGCGCCGCCGCAAAAGAAAGTACAGTTCGGGGAGCCGGGCGTCAAGGCCGTCAGCGAGCGGTACGACGACCAGATCGTGGAGGACATCGTCTACGACGTGATTGATGAGGTGGGGTTCTGGATGCAGGACGGCGGCAAGGTTGTCGACCGCGTTGCGGAGAAGGCCGGTGATCTGGGCGAGTCGGCGGCGGGGTTGGCGGCGGCGGTCGGAAGGGAGGAGATTAAGGAGCTCGTCCAGGATGACTAGGCGTCGCCTGCTACGCTTGAGGAGGCGTGCGCTGCGCTCCCGGTCTGGGTGCGTTTCGGTCTACTTGGTTTAGGGAGCAGGGCGAGCAGGGCGTTAGCAGTGTGAAGACGCTGTCGGGCGGTGTTTTACAGGAGCACTTGCATCGACATTATGATACCCATGTGAATTTGGGGGGTTTATGTTGGGATGCCTTCGGATTCTAGATCTCTAGATAACTGGAAAAGCGTTATGAACGGTGTTATGCAAACAGTTATGCATAATCATAATCCACCAAGTTCGTCACAAGTTCAATCTGAAGGTGCGGTGACATCACTGTGTGGCGCTACGTCACTATGCTGTGGCTGAAGCTTGTAACGATCAACTGCGCTTGACTGACATTTCGTCTTCACACAACCTTCAACAAGCGGCCTCAAAACAGGTCTTCTCCCAGTTCTCACTACGATGCTGACGCTCTTCCTTTGGTAAACTCTATTCCATACCCTAATCACGACTCTCAATCGTATCGCATCGCCACCATGCTGGAATACTTCACCTCCAAGAAGTTCAAGAAGAACAAGACTGAGAAGGAGCAGAAGAAGGAGGAACACAAGGTGGCCAGTCCAGGAAAACACACAGAGGATGAGACCAAGGTCATCTCCTCGCCGCCCGCGGTAGAGACACCCGCCGCCTCGTCCTCAAAGCCAGAAGAACCCCCCACACCGCTCTTAACAGACGACGACGAGCGATTCCTCGAACGCCTCGCCTCACCCGCAGATGACGACGATGGCCCGGCACCGCCCCTCCCGCCCCGCGTCTCGACCCCCGAGTTAACCTGGGACAGCGACTCCGAGTCCTTCATCAAACCCACCCCCAAGACCGCCGTCCAGGAACCCCCCGAAAGCAGCAGCAAGTCAGCCGGCAAGAAACCCAACCGCCTGTCGGCCCTCTTCGCGCGCTCCAAGAAGAAGGACCCGGCGGACCAACAGCTCGCCGTGGCGCCCACCAACCTCGCCGTGCCGGACCCGGAAGTCGACCGCGAGAAGGCGGACCTGACGCGCGTGCTCGACGACCTCAACCTCTCGGCGCGCAACAACACGGCCTTCGCGCTGTCGCAGGAGTCGACCGAGCTGGTGCGCCGCTTCACCCTCATCCTCAAGGACCTGGTCAACGGCGTGCCCACGGCGGTGAACGACCTCACGTCCCTGCTCGACGACCCGGACGGCAAGCTGGCCAAGAACTACGAGAGGCTGCCCAAGAGCCTCAAGAAGCTCGTCACGCAGCTGCCCGAGAAGCTGTCGTCCACCCTGGCGCCCGAGCTGCTGGCCGTGGCGGCCGAGGCGCAGGGCTTGGGAAAGGCGGATGCTGCCGCTAAGGGCGGCCTTAAGGGGGCTGCGAAGCGGCTTTTTATGCCTAAGAATCTGGCCGAGATGGTTACTAAGCCGGGGGCGATTGTGGGCATGCTGAGGGGGATTATGAATGCGTTGAAGTTGAGGTGGCCGGCTTTTATCGGGACGAATGTCTTGTGGAGCGTTGCGCTGTTTTGTGAGTATTCTTCCTCTCTTTGGACTTCGGTGAGGTCCAGCTAACGTTCTTGTTACTTAGTGCTGCTCTTCGTCCTCTGGTACTGCCACAAGCGCGGCAGAGAGGTCAGGCTGGAGAAGGAGGACGCGGCGAACGCGGTTGACGGCAGCGGTAGGATCGAGGAGCTTCCTGACGATCCGGCCTTGCCTGCTCCGTCATCCTCTGGTAACCCGACGATTATCGAGCCTTCGGGTTCCGGAGCTAACAAGTAGGAGTGTCTGTTGTTCGTTATGGTTGTTTTTTGGCGTGGATGCAAGGGCCAGATGATGTTGACGTGGACTTTTACGCGTATGAATGGTTTGGACGATCATATACCCCCTTTTTCTTTTTCGCGCATTCCAAAAACGGTTCTTTTGACGACGGCATATGAATGTCACGGCTTGTTAAAGGCGAGGAATTGGTAGTATGGATGATTGTCTGATTGAGGGTAGCTTCCCCTTACTTCCTGATCCCTGATCCTGGGTACCTATAATGCTAGTGATTGCTTGGTTGGACCTGCAAACATACTTGACCTATTCGGTGATATGTGTCCGTCTGTGGTTCAGTATTGGTAGGAAATATTTTCCTTCTCAACCGACAAGATCAGCACTGGTAATCAAACTTGACTGCACCCTGGTGACTTTATCTCCCACCGCTTCATTTTGATGAACGCAAACCGCACGCGGGACTTGGCACACAGTCCGGCCTCGCCGCGGAGAGTTCCCCGGCGCAGAGTCTAAAGCGGGTAGGGCGACGGCGATCTCGGCACGGGCCTGCCTAGCGCGATCTTCCCCTGCCCGCTTCACACGTGGTCGACATGGAGTACGCGATCTGGTGAGAATTACTATTTGTCATGATCTCCATCGGGGGTTGTCACTGATAGTAGCTCAATTTGAGTCCGTCCGTAGCTGAGATAGACACTCGTCGTGGAGGGCATGAGGCATAACACTGTTGAGACGGACAGAAAAGTACGTGATTAGAACGAGTGTGATATTATGAGAGTTGTCCCAATGCCCATAGTCTCTCGTCGATAGTAGATTCCCAGCCCATGATTTTCCATCCCTTAACTGCTAAAGTATGCACAACTCCTCTTCAAGCGATGGTGGTCGAGCCTAGGTACTTCGACCTTTGACCTATAGCGAAATATGAGATCCTTCACTCCTTTTCCCTAATGATATGTGACCTCCTTCTAGGCAGGGGCGTCCTGCAATTCTTCAGAAGGAAAAAAAGTAGCACTTGATGTAATAAAGATGTATCCCAAGATTCGCGGTGTAGACGCCGGCGCTATGCAATTATCAACCTCGACGGTGAGGGTGGCAGTCTTGGGGTTGCAACGCTTTTCCTCCCAGAGAGGGTATAACCGCCAAATTAATAAAGTCGTGGTCCTCCGATGACCTAGAGTAGTCTGATTTTTAGACTAGTTTCGGGGCGATGAGATGTTGTCTCATGATGTTGTGCGTGGCTTCGGTGTCTTTGTCGCCTGATGGTCAGGCCCTCCGCGTCTCTCCTCGTCGGAAATCGGCCTTGACTCTTGCTTCATGCGATCAAGCGATGTATCCCCCCCAGAAGGCCACACTGGTTGAAGTCAACAACAAGCTCCACTGCCAGCGACCACATCGGTTTTTGCCCGTATCCGTTGCAATCGTTGAAGGGCTCGCAAATATTTGGAGGTCGAACTAGATGTTGCAGAACCAGGCTGAAGGTAGACGCTTCAGCTACAGTATCCCCGAGTGCAAGCCCACCGCTCATCGCATCATCCTGGTGCTCTTATATACCAGTTTTGGCGGCTCCATCTCCTCATCGTCTACACCATCCATCGCGTCGTCGACTTCAAGCTTACTCGTGCCATCCTTGCCAGGTGGATTTCCCGTGTGGTCGCGCCTCATGCTATGGGGACGAAAGCTCCGTCCCTTGGTCTCTTGGGAAGAGCTCAGCGTCTCGGGCTCCTCACGCTTGACCCTGTCCATCTCTTTATCAGCCAGCTCCTTCGTCTCGCCGAGCCGGCGCTGGATGTTCGCAACCTCCTCCCCACAGTCACCGTCTCTAAGGAACTGATGGGCGGCGTGCTCACACATGCTCTGGACGTACTCCAGGCCCTTGTCCAGCTCGTCATAGACGTCCGGCTGCTTGTTCGGCGTGCCCCGAGCGCCCGCCGGTGCGGCGGCCCTGGGGTAGATGGGCCGACCGGTTGCCGTCATGAACGTGTTGGGTGTCCGGCTGACGGGTTGCATGCGTCGCGTGCTGACGTACCGGAGCGTCTGCGGCTCTTCGTCCCCCGATGCCACCTCGAGGGCTGCATTGGGTACAGATCCGCTTGCCGCAAGGATAGCACTGTCAACCTGGAGGCCGGAACCGGAGGGGACAGCAGCTACCAGCGTGGAACTCGTGGCGTCCTCCTCATCGTCATCGTCCATCTCCATCTCGGCCAGGCGCTTGATCTGCGCAACCTTGGCTGCCATCTTCGCCTTGCGCATCATGTTCCGAGACGCGCTGACGAACTTGACCAATTCCTCGAAGAAGCTCTGTACATAGCTGTCATAGTATACTATGATCAAGCTGCGCGTCCGGTATTTGGGAGCCGCGCCCTCGGCGGACGCGACACTATCGGTCCGCTGTCGTTTGCGGAGGGTGGCGCGGGCGCGCGCCTGGGCCTGGGCCTTGACTTGGTTGGTCTGTCTCGCCAAGGCCGATGGTGTGTTGGAGCCGGAGGGACTCGACGGCGGGGGCGGGTCGGCCGCACCAGTAGTCGGCGGCGTCGTCGGTGTCTCGGCGGCTTGTGGTGTGGGTGCGTCGGGGTTCGGATCGGTGGGGTGTGCTTCTGGCTCGTCCTTGGGTTTCAGCGACTCGGTCGAGCCGCGATTCCTAAGCGACCGTGCAGCCGAAGCACTGCTTCCAGAGCTGGACTCGGACACCTGGGCGAGCTCGACCTGTCGCTGCTCTATCTGGTCGGTGAGGTCGTCCAGGCGCTTCAACCAGTCCGGGATGTTGGCGACTAGGTGCCTGAGAGCGTCCATGGCTAGATTCGTTTCCTCATCTAGGTCGGAGCCTCCGAACGCATGGAAAGCCGTTTTGGGCGGAATGTGAGCCACGGGTGCAAGGCGGCGTCAGGACGGCTGGCCCTAACACTTCGCCTTGGGGTGCGAGAATATAGTGTGTGTTGGAGAAGCTAAGCCGCCGGAGGATAGACGAGCAGTGAAGCTGTCAATGTTGAGTTGTATGCGTGACCCAGTAGCCTGTGTGTCGTAGCAGACAAGACCACACAAGCGCGAGAGAAAGAATCGTGGAGCGGTCAGCGAGGAATATGAGGAGTGTTGGCGGTAATGGGTCAAGAGGCCGAGACCATGGCAATCATCAGACGTCCAATTGCACGACAAGACATTAGCAACTCGTTTGGGCGAGTGCCAATGTTCAAGGAACTGGAGCTCGGCCGCTTCTGACTATGGTCGACCGGGAAGTGGAGCGTACAGGAGTGGGATTCAGAATGGGGAGATTGTTTGGCGGAGATCGTCTGGAGACTGAGTGGATATACTAAGTTTGATCGACGGACGAGGTGCAGGTGATCTTGTGGTCTGGGCAAGACAGGAAAAAGCAACGAGCCGACGGATTGAGACGACGCTGCAGTTGGACGCAGTTGACCACACCAAGGTGCCAAATGTTCAGTGATCAAGTATTGATGTAGAAGTTCAAGACCAACAGCTGGCAATAATTACGTTTGCGAAAAGAAAAGCTTAACAGGAAGAAGTGGAAGTCTCCGATGTGGAGAGACAAGGACAACAGTCAATGTTATCAAGAGCTTCGAGAACAAACAACAAGCGACTTCCATGGCAAGGAACTTTTCGTTTGTGTCAAGGGTCAAGGTAGCGAGCACCTAGCATACCCTGGAGGTAGCAGCTACGCTTAGTGGCCATGCAGTGCACGCGTTAAGCTCTAGTACGTCTTATTAGCTCAACGGGCAGGGATATCAACTGTCAACATGTCACTTTCCCTTTTTCATCACTGTTCCCTCATGTCACTGTCGTGTTTTTCTCCAGATGCTTGTAGCCCGTGACCGCATCGAAACTTCTGTTCCACTTATTGGCCATGCTAATAATATTCTCCCCTAAGACTGACGATTCGGCCGTTGAGCCGAATGCACGAATGAGAGTGTCTCTGCTCGCTGTCCTATAGCCCTTTCGGCTTTCCCGGGAATTTGCGGTGCAACAGTTAACTGGCGTGATAAGCCCTGTATTCGTGTGGACAGAGAGCAGAGGTTGCCGATGCCATCTGGATGTCGGCCCTGTCGGCTCGAGCCAAAGCCAAGCCACGCTTCGGTTGAGCCGCCTTGGAGATGCACCGTTTGTACACGTGTAGGAGGAGTCTGACCCTCTTTCTGTGCTTCCCTAATCAAGACTTGATATAGATCAGCGAATATATCCTCTAGGTACGGTCGCTTGCATGATGCTGCATGCTTATTACTGCATGAGCAGATACCACAGTATGTTCAGAGCTCGCCGTAGCCAAGGCTTGTGCCTGCCCTACCATGGATGTCAATGCCTTCGTCTACCTAGTTGTCCGCCTGTCTTCTGGATATCTCATCGACTTCTGTCGGAATAGGACCCTCAAAGTTTGCGGCACTGACCTCACGGTTCCGTCATGATTGGTGAATCCGGCGACTTCAGAGACGTTGCTAGACTCTTACAGCACAACTAGGGACCCTTGTCGGCCTTTCCAGGTTGTTAGCGAGAGCCGGATCGACCCTTAAGTTCGATGTTCGAAGAGCTGCTTTCTGCTTCTTAAACTTCTAACCCTCGGCCCTTCGAGGCAGAATCGGCATTGATGATACACTACGAAGCGTCGCAATGATGGAAATATGGCGTTTCAAGCGTTGCCGGCCGTGCTGGAGATTTCGGACCGGCTCCGTCTGCTGTACGAGCGCAATGTACCGTGTACATCCGCGTCCCCGTGGCTCACCATTCGCCAAACTGTCTGACAGGTCGCCCTATAGCGCATCAACACCGCCGTCAAACCTGCATCTCGCATCTCGACGGCATTCCTCCTGATGCACCGCTTCGCTGCACGTACACGTACAGCATGTACAGGGCCGGTCGACTATCTTGTTCTCGTCTGGAGCCCGACTTGGCCTTGCTGGGCGGTCACTTGACGGTGATGCGGTATAGTACTATCCGGAATGCGTGCAGCGGCGACTAGCACCTTGCATGCCTGGCGGCTATGGAGATTTTGTGATTTGAGGATTCGCGAGGTATGAGCGATCGCAGATCTGTCAAAAGTTCCGTTGGCCTTGTCTCACCTTGATCTGATACCTTGATCTGATTCTGGCAGTCGCGGACGTTGCCGATGCATTTTCCTGATGCAACAATTTCGACGCTTCATCAATACGTACCTTGTCCATCTGATGACCCTCCACCAGAGTGAAGGCCACTTTGCATTCGTCACATTGCGTCTCGTCGCATGCTTCCTTTCTCCCTGCGGCATGAGCGCCGTGTCATTTGTTCGCTCTGTGAGATCGGCGACCACACCCGTTCGTCTTCAACGGTTGCAACTAAGCCGCAGCCAGGCCAGCCAAGGTGGGGATCGCCAGATCTGCATTCTTTACGATGAAACAGCGGCTTGTCGGCGACTGCCGCGAGACGATTGCCGGCCATCGACGATCTAGGCTCGAGACTTGCCGATGATGACGATCATCCAGCATCGATTCTCCTCTTGTTTTGCTTTCCAGGCTTTCTTGAAAGTTCCAACATTCTGAATTGCTTCAGCTGTTCAGGGTACCTTTTCGTCCTATGAAACTCCAATGCATGCATCATCACAAGAGAAGACAAGCGGTCAGCAGCAAGGCGACGTGAGCGGTGTCTCTGCTGCGGAGGGACTGTTGGTGACAAGCAGACACGGAACTCACTCCGCAACCCCCCACTCGCCGACCGAGTGAGCCACACCTGACCTGGATCGAGCGACGCGCCTTGCAGCCCGGAAGCTTCCCGGCGAGCCACCAACGCCCGCTATGCAGGAAATGTGGGCGGGGGGTCGGGGACCATCAGTCCTTTTTGCAGTCGTTCTGCCCGCGCGGCCGTGATTCTGCGAAAGCACGCAAACGGCACATTTGCTCGTGACGCAACTTGCAACTCTGCGAGAGTATTCACCGACCCGGATTCTGCAAGGATTTCGCGTTAATTACCGCGAGGCACATCGTTGCGGGTGGTTAGCCGAACCCCCAGTCGGCCTGTGGAGGCTCGTCTCGTTCCGTGTCAATTTTTAGAATCTGTCTCGTGTTTTCGTTGCACCGGGCTGATGGCCGTTCGGAGAAAGTCTGCCTATGCTTGCAAGATACATGCCTACCCTTTTAACCGATAGTGGTCTGTATACTGTGGCTTGACTTGACCATTGGATGCAAGATGCCTCGATCTGACGTATCTGCTCGCCGGCTCTCTTCACCGTCAAAGAAGATGCTATGCGGGAGGGCTTGTTGGTCGGCGATCAGAAGGACCAACTGCTAAACTGCCTGACGGAGATGGGTCCGACCACCTGCCTCATTAACACTGCTCCATAGCCAAGCAGATGGACGTTCATCTTCCCACTGTTAGTGTCTCTCGAGTTCGATTCCATCTGATTATACTACCAACCACTCAGGCATGACACGGCGTCACGAAATCATCGTCGAGCTCTCCGCAGTGCGAATTTACATACAAAAACCACAGCGTAAGGTACCCAATTGGCCAGCCCGTCTCCTGACGGACGGCCCGCGCAATGATACCTCTTTCAGCAAAGGCGAGCGGGGCCCGGGGCACTCATCCGATCACCCATCCCCTGTTGAGTCTTGACGTTCCGATTTCCCACGTGGTAAAATTAGGCATGTATCCAATCTTGCCAAGGGTTCATCACGGAAGCGAATTTGGACCGGGGAACCCCTGGACGCCTGCTGCTGCTGCCATCATCCATCCCCATCCTGGTCTTATCAAGGGAACGAAGAAGCTTGCTATCGTCTCGACGAATTTGCGGTTTTGTGCGATCTGAACAGTGAAGACTGGAGAGAGCTTCGTACCACGCTCGGTGACCGGTGCAGGCAAGGAGCTTTTTGATCTCGCACGACATATGCTTCGTCCTGGGTCACCTGCCGAATATGTGCATAACCCCGAACTGCAGAGGCCAGTCACGATTCAATTGCATGTCTGCCAGTGAGAGAGACATTAGCTAATAAGCTACATACCTTATGGAGTGCCGTCGCTGGAACGCTGGAAACAGACAAGGTCACATCCTGTCTGTGCTCAAGACGAGGACGGGGAACACTCGTCGGCTTCCTCTACCGATCAATCTTAGAGATAGGGACAGGCAAGCCGTCACAGTTTCGCTCTTCATACCATTCATTTGGCAGGCTACTTTCAACGCCTTGAGAAGCGGACTGCGGACTGGCCCCTTTACCAAGACAACCTGAAAGTAAGGTATGGCGTCTGGAGGCCGTGCAGTCTCAGCAGTCACAACCATAGCAGGTAAAAATGTTCGAAACATCAAGCTCTTGTATGTATAGCCTAGGCTTGGGAAATGCCGTAACAAACTCCTATCCATGCTTCAGGCCAGCCGGATTTGAGGACATAATTATATGCCCGACGTCAGCTCTTTCCCCCCAAAAACGCCTTTAGAATCCTTTGACAATATAACACGTCCAAACCGACAACACTCCATCTCCCGTATCCACAGCTCCAATAACTCATGTATCCCAGAACGACAACTCTCACCCACTTGCCCAACTCGAGGATAGCGATATCACCGCTCATACCTCTCATCGTTCTTCCAAAGGAGTCTGTCTGTCCCGTCAAGCCAGTCCAGTGCCACTAACCAAACCCCTCTCCATCCCATCCGTAGTGCCAGAGATACACCACTCAAACACCCCAAGGGACATCAACCTGAAATCGTTCGTCAAAAGCCACACTCGCCCACAAATCAAGCCAACCCATCCCTAGCAAGCTCATAGCTCCACCCCCCCTCCCGCCTCATCCTGTCCCGCGCCTGCAGGTCCTTCCTGATGTCCTCCTCCGTGAGCCTGTCGCTCCCGCTCCAGTTGGCACTACTCGTCCGCGCGCGGAACTTGTGGAACCGCTCCTTGTTCTTGCTGAATATCTCCTCCATGTTGATTGGCGCCGGCGGGCCGAAGATCTGCATCGGGTCGATGGTCTCCTGCCCGACCAGCAGCTTCCGCAGGTCGGGCGAGTTGGTCCACGACGCGAGCTGCATTTTGCCCCGGCCGCCGCCGCCGTCGTCGTCGCTGTCCTCGTCCTCGTCGTCCGTCTGGATGTCGGGCAGAGAGATGTTGTCTCCCTGCTTGCCGAAGGGGGAGGAGCGCGAGGCGGACTTGGCGGCCGACTTCCCGCCGCCCGGGACGCCGAGCTGCCGCGCGGGCGTCTTGTGTGCTGCCGACGGGCCGGCTGGGTTGGGGTTGGAGGCGAAGGGGATGGCACCCTTGGAGAACTGCGCTGTGTCGAGCGGGTGCGCTGCCTTGGCTTGCACCGTGTGTTGGGATGTGACCATGGTCTTGAACAGGTCGCGGCTGACGCCCTGGGGGGCGGTGGTGTAGCCGTTGTTGAACTGGGACTTGGGGGGGAGCTCCTGCTGTTGGTTAGCGACTTGGGGTCTTGTGTCAGGGGGCACGGTAGGATCACGCACCTTTTTGAAGCCGCCGGACGGGCGGACGGGCGGGCCTCTGATGACGCTCCGCTGGCTGTCCGCCATGTCAATGTCCTCGTCAAACTCCTCGCTCATGCGCATGCGCTTCGCTTCCTTGGCCTGGTACGAGGGTCCGTTGCGCTGCATAGGCGGCCGAGCGTCTTCGCTTGACTCTGGCTGCAGCGTCCGCTTGGGCGCCATCTTCGAAGCGTGGAGCGAGGCATTGACCGGCCGACCGCTGTCCTGGGGGATCATAGACCCCAGGCGAGACGGTGGCCGAGACGGGCCCTTGTCTGCCATGTTGTAATCGCCGTTGGGCTGCGAGCGCGGGGCGGGTGGTGGTGCTCGGGTCTGCTTCGCTCGCTCGATGGCCGCCTGTCTCTGAGCGTCCTTCTTCGCGTTGGCGGCTTTGTCGGCGATCCTTCTCTCCTCCTGGATCTGGCGCTCCATCTCAAGCTGGCGGAGCTGCTCTTTGCGCCGTTCCTCTTCCTGCATGGCGGCTCGTTTGCGTTCAATCTCTTGTTTCGCTTCCTTTTTGCGTTGTGCCTCTCGCTCTTCCTGTTCCTTCCGCTTGGCTGCCATCTCTAATGCCTTGGGTCTGCCAGAGGATCCGACAGAGCTCTTTAGACTCTGCAACGAGGGTTTGGTGTGTAGAGAAGTGTGACTCGGCTTGCTCGTGAGCTGGCGCCTGGGTTCCTGCTGCTGGGGACCCAGGGTGTCCTGCAGAGTTGACCCAAGCACGCTGTTGGAAGGATGGAACTGCGCCTGCTGAGCGCTGGTAGGCTTCACGCGGATGAGCGTCGGTGCTGCCTTGGCCTTCGAGGGAACTTCCTGGGTTGGCCTCGTCGGCCTTCTCAACGCTTGGCCGCGCGCCGCTGCGGGCGTTGTAGTAGGCCGGGGGATTGACGGAGGCGGCATGACCGAGGCAGTATCGAGCATGTCCATATCATCATCGGCGGCTCTCGCCTCTTCGGCAGCCGCCCTTTCTTCCGCTTCTTTTTGGGCCTTGGTCTTGCGTGGGCTGGTCCGGGTGGCCTTGGTAGGGCTCTTCGGAGGAGCAGGCGTCGCGACCTGGGCCTGAGGAGCTTTCTGTTGCTCCTTTGCCTCGGTGATCTGCTTCTCCATAGCAGCTATCCTCTCCCGTTCCTTGTTGAAGACGCGAGCCTTCTCGCGCTCCTTCTCGCGTTCTTTCTCGAGTTTGTCCATCTGCTCAGCAATGCGCTGGGTCTCCTTGCGTTCCTTTTCCTTTTCCTTTGACTCCTTCTCCTTCTCTTTGGCTTCCTTCTTCTCCCGCTCAACAGAAGCTCTAGTTCTGCGAGAGGTATTCCGAACTGGGCTAACCGCGATGGGAGGAGTCGCAGACCGCTGGGGAAGCTCCGGATATAACGCCTCATTAGGCTTGAAGGATCTCAGCGAGTCCGTGGATGGACCAGGGTGCATGCCAAGCCTGGTAGTCGAGGGCGACATGAGACTTGCTTTCCCTTCGGCGCTCAGGGCGGCGCTACTAGCAAGCAAGCCCTTGGAGGTCTTCAGGATGGACGAGAGCTTGTTCTTCACATGCTTCAACGGGCTCTCCCGAAGAGTCCGAGACGGCGATTTTGGCGGACTGTCAAGGACAGCGCCTTCATCGACCGAAGTGAGTGTCGGATTGGAGACAGAGATCGTCTTCTTAGGTGTCGCGGTGTTTTCCATCATGGGAAGGGAGGGTACGGAGGCAGACTTGGAGTGACCATACGCGCTGGTCGTACGCTCAGGGACTGCGGGGGCCTTCCTCGGGGACGTCGGCCTGCTCTTAGGAAGCACGAATGCGGATCCCCCAATAGTGTCCTTGCCGTGGAGACCTTCCATGACATCTGTAGAGTGACTCTTAGTCATTTCAGGGCGTGGACTGGTCATCCTGGTAGTCGGTTGTGCTGTTGGTGGTGGTACAATCCAATCATCGTCATCATCCTCTGGGAAGGCGCCAGGGGCAGGAACAGAAAGCTTCTGCTTGATTGGAGAATGAGGCTTGGACTCGGCAGCTGGTTGAGACTGTGCTTGTTGTGGTTGTTGAGAGACGGATGGCTGTTGGGCAGGTATAAGATTGGCCAGAGACTTGGACGGTCTCGGTCCGCTAGGCTGGGATTTGCCAAGCATGCTGATCTGGTCCTGGAGTCGCTGTGTATACGTCTTGTTGTGGGCAGCAATTGCGACCTTTGCGTCAACTTGCTCCTTCCTCATGACTTGATCGTCGTCAATGTCCATATCCTCGTGATCATCCTCGTTGTCATCGTTATCATCATCCTCATCCATGCCGGTATTGGCACCGATACTCTTGCCACCAGTCTGCCTGTGATAGTAGCTTGTCCGGGTGTGATCCAGGTGGCTGATCCGCGAGACTCTCGGGCCCAGACTCTTATTCGAGGTCAATGGCTCGCGAGCCGGCAGCGACGCGAAGTTCAAACTGCTCTTGCGGACAAGTGGTCGGATTGGGCTGGAGCCATCTGATGGAGATCTGGAATCGTCAGCCGTAGCGTCAACTTCCTCACGCTGCACAACAGCCTGTTGTGAAGCAATGGCATGTGTAGGAGCCTTGGCTGGGGATGCCTTGACGGGCGAGGTCTTTGGTGTGTAGCTCTTGACGGGGGAGCTTTGCACAGGTTTCCTAGTCGGTGATTGCTGGTCGGCTTGAATCTGTTGCGGCTCGTCCACTTCTGGCTCGATGGCTTCTGGTAGCTGAGGTGCCAGCTTCGCCGTCATATTCGCCGTCACCCAACGAGTCTGGTCCTCCTTTGCAGACTCGAACGTCTCCTCTATAGAAGCTCTTGTTGGGCTTGCCTGTACGAATGGCGCAGCAGTTGTCCGTGTTGGACTTTCTGCAAAATCTGCCACTGCAACAGTGTCCATTACGGTCTCAGGCCTCGTGAAGGGTTCATCGACCGGGATCATGTCGATATCCACGGTGTCTAGAGGTTGGCTCCCATGGTATCCAGAATCAACGACCGACACAGGGACTGTCACTTGTTGTTGTTGTTGTTGAGGAGGAGGAGGAGGAGGAACGGTTTTCGAGGGACTCGTCGGTCTCTGTGTCGGGACATCCGGCGCGTCTTCTGCGATCTTGATCCGGGACTGCTGTGTTTGGCTCAGGTTAGAAATGGCGAATGGATTTGGAGCGCCTTTGGGCGTTGCGGAAAATATGTTGGATAATGGCTAAGAAAACAGTCAACATGCAGCCCCAATTGCAAATGCTTGCGGTCTGACTGCTTACCACTCGTGTCTCGCCAGGATTCGTCTTCTTTGTGGTTCGCGGCGTCTTGCCCCTAAGCTTGCCCGGTGTCTTGAAGAGCTCCGCAACGTTCCTGTAGAGAAAGAGAGGTCAGACATGTCTGTATCCCAACTGCGTTGGTCGAACTTACATCTGGTTTTCCGAGAAGACCTCGGCCATGTGCTCGTTCAGCCAATCCATCTCGTTCTTGACCGAGTAGGAGAACTCGTCGACTTCGTGGGCAACAACCTGCCGTGCTGAAGACCTCTCTTCTGCTATCCATGCTGCCGAACCGACCACCAAACGCGGTCCTCCCCTCATGGCCGCCATCGCGACGGATTGCTCGCTGGTTCGGGATATGGAATTGGAAGTGGTGCTGCTGAAGAAGACGCCAGGGCAAGGAAAGGGCGATGTAAGATGGGACAATGTTGTTTACGCAGGCATGTCGTGTTAGAGAAAAATCAAAAGAGGCCTCGAGGTCTTGTTTTGGCTGCCCAGTACCTGGAATGATGATGTATGAGGGGATGTCTGTATCGGGAACTCGAGCTCGGTTGTTGCATTTGGAGAAGCGAGCCTCGATTGGTCTGGCTTTGTTTTGATTCTCCCGATTTGGGATAGCTCGTTTGAGAGCTACACCTAAGTGGGGCTGTGTGGGTCCAACACGTGACAGATCCTGTGATCTTTCAGTCTCTATCTCCTAACATTTACCTCTTATGTGACGTCTGAAGGCTGCAAGGGCACACATACAATCAATCTATGGGGGCTGTATTCCACAGGTGGTTGAGTCCATGTCATTGGAACTTTGACAGTGGGTTACCGCGAATAAAACATACAGCCGCGCAACTCAAGAGCGCAACCCCTACCCGAGTTTTGGAGGAGACCAATTCAAATGCTTCCATATCAACCGACAAAGCCACGCGATAAAATACAACCTAAGGTAAATGATGAATAAATACCTTAAAGGCCCCAAGCCGCCAACTCCAGCCAGCGCCCGTTCATGGACATTCATCTATGGTCATCACCCAACCCTACCCTAACCTAGTGTCCAGCCCAGCGAGATCAAGGTTCAGCCCGTTCGCAGCCTCTCCGTTAATACCGAAGAATTGGAACCTGCATCACTGGCATTAGCGCAATTACTCTAACGGATTCATCAGGACATTCGTTGACTCACCAGTCTTCCACGTTCAGAGTCGAGGGCACTGGCTGCCCCTGTGCCGACCCAGTACTCCAGCTGTCGCTAGGGCTCTGTCCGGTAACGTCAGGCATGGTATTGTCGAAGCCACCCTGCCAGACATTGTTCCCTTGTTGGTTGTGGTAGGCCCCCAGACCTGGCTGGAGCATGTTATGGTTCTGCGGAGGGGTACTCGTGAGACCTCTCTTGTTTGACAGACCTGGGCTAAACTGGTTGTTGACTCCTTGGCTGGGCGCCTGAGGCTGCATCCCCTGGGATTGTAGGTGTGCCATGAGGTTAGGATCAAGGTTCTGGGTTGCTGGCTGGGGTGATACTTGTGGGTACGCCGGCATGCTGGCGCTCTCTGGGAAAAGTTGATCCGGTTGGAAGTTCTCCCATATGGACTGCGACAGGTTTGGCGAGTTTCTCGTGACGAGGTAAAGATCCGGTGGCGTTGTTGGTAGTGAGAAAGATGGGTTGAAAGGCGTGGCAGGACGCGTATGTGGCCGAGATGCTGTGCCTCCCATGAACGTGTCGGCATTCTGTCTGGCGTTAGGCGAGGTCACCGGCGGCGGCATCGTTGTCTGTGCGGCGTCCCCTTTCATGGTCATGCTTGGAGTCTGTGGCCTTGAGCGTTCGTATGACTCCTGAGGTTGTGGAGTGTTGACACTGAAGTCTATAGCCATCTCGTCGTACTTTCGCTTGGAATCTTGGAGACTCCGTTGCAATACATTTTGCTGCTGCTGCTGCATCTGCTGTTGCAGTTGCTGCTGCTGGATTTGTTGTTGCTGTTGCAGATGCTGCGCCTGCTGCTGCTGCTGCTGCTGCTGCTGCTGCTGCTGCTGGTGTTGCTCCAAGCGATCGAGCGTTTGCTGTGCTTTCCTGTGTCTCTTCCCTGCAGCCTTTTGCAACCTCTCCTCAAGGCTCTTGTTCCCCAGGATCGACTCAAACAGCGTGTACACCATTTTGCCCACAAGCCAAACCCGAGACACGTCTCTCAGAGCATCCATACACGTCCGTATCCTGGCCTGCGTGACTTGCTGAATTGTTGGCACCGGCGACTTCATCTGGTACACGTGCATGATCAGAGCGGAAAACAAACTGTACACGACGAATGCCGGACAATATCGTAACTGGTCGTGGGCCGACAAATTCTCGATGATCGACGTGATCATAGCCGCAGCCTGAAAGGCGATATTGCGAGATGGATAGGCCGAGTCTTCGGGAAACCGTGACGATCCCTGAGGTGGCATGTGCGCCCGATGTAGCAGACAAAGGGTTGTGTAATAGTTGGCATGGAGAAGCGCAGACCAAAAGTGGTGTCGTGGCATCTCCCAGTACACTATTTTGGGGCAGTTTTGGAGCCAGTCGGCCAGAGCCATGTCGCTGTGAGTGAGGTCGATCGGATTTCGTCGGTTTCCTTTCGTGGCGACCGAATACTGTTGTGAAAGAACTAGGCCCATGATCTCACAGAGTTTGACGTATTGTAGAAAGAACTGGACGTGGATGGGGTCCGGAGGATACTCGCTAGGAGTCTCGTCATCCTCGATGAAGTCGTCCTCGGTCAACATTTCCACGTCCGAGTCATCAAGGTTGATGTGGACAGGTCGGCCCAGCGCCACAGCAACAGACCTGTCCCTTGTGAATAGTGTCCACCAGATGCGTTTCCATAACCTCTTGTCGGCCATGCTGAGCTGTGAACTTTCAACGCTGCGATGCATACCAGAGCCCTGTGCAACGATAGTAGCGACACGGCTCCAGTAGAATACGTTCTTGGTAACGTCTTCCGGACCCTCCCAATACCAGCCCATCAAAAGTAGAGATTGCACTATCGTGACCCGGTCGTCCTCGTAGTTGGCGTCATACAGGGCTTTCGCCCTCTTGTAAAAGGTCAGGGCAGCTGGCGTAGTTGACCCATTCGCATCCATTAGCTGCGGGTTCGTACAGACGCGCGACCCGGCAAGCAGGATAGCCTGCAGCAATAGTAACGATGGCGGATTCTTAGGGTCCTTGTATTGCCTCATGAACCTCGTTCGATTTATGACAGGCACGATAGGATGCACCCATTTGAAGTAAGCGTCGATTAGCTCGTCGCAGAGCTGCCGCGGGGGAAGAAGGAAAGCGCCTCGCTGGTGCAAAATGTCGATTTCGATGTTGTCCAGCTCCGTCAGCCTTGCTCTGGAGCCCCTTACATTTTCCGGTAGTGGATAGTGAACGACATCGGTCGAACCCTGGCGGTCATGCACCAGAAGGGTTAGGTTGGACGATTCGCCCAAGTATGCAACCCTGCCAGCTTCGGTGATAGGCGCCCTGGTGAACTTCGGCTTCATGACCAAGTGTGTATATGTATGAGTGTCGACCTCCTCCTTCTTAGCCTGGGCTTCGGTGATGGCGCTCGACGGAGTGCCCTCGGAGGTGTGATAGGGAGCAGTCGGCCGGGAAGAGAGGGTAGTAGAACTGGGAGGGACTGGTGACCGTTCCTCGGATGCATCTCCTCTCTCGCTAGGAACAAGAAGCTTAATTAGCATGATGCAACCTAAAGGACGGTGATAGGTACTGTTCGCGTCAAGACACCGACACAAAGCCAGGATATTCGAGACATGCCAAGGGTGGCCGGGGCAAGCGATCAAGTCTGGGGACAAGAGGGAAAACGGCGCACTGAAGCACGCACCTGTCCGAGTCTTTGGCCTGTGATCCTCCTGTCGTAGCCTTCTTCCTCTTCGGAGTCGGTATGCGGCATTCAATCGAGAAGGCGACGCAGTTGGTGCAAGGGACGCCGAGGCTCGCGGCATCGCATCGGACCTAAACACACAGAATTCATGAGCGACCGGCCGCAATGTGAATCCAACGACACCATGGATATATGGATATCACGAGATATGCAGCTGGCGGTAGAAGGAGTGTCGATCGAGGAGGGGTGGAGAGCTGTTCGTACCTTGCGCGCATGGCATGTCTGGATAAGCGGCGTGGGTTAGCAAAAGTAACGACTCGATTAGATGGGAGCATGCGATGTGCCGAGGCACAAGTCAGAATGGAGAAAGCCAAACGGCCGCCCCTTGGCGGACCTTATCATGTCCACAACCCGGCGCAAAGTAAGACGCATAAACTCACCTCGCATGCTCTTGATGCTCGTTGTCTTGTTGGTCGGAAGTCAGCAAGAGTTTGTCGCAACGCAGCAGATGTTGTCACGATGGGGGCTTTTGTCGGGCTATACCTCCTGAAGCTCAACCCTCCGGCTGAATTGGATGGCGGGCCTTGTCCTGGCTGCTGGCCAGGCGGCGGTGATTGCGACATGCCGTGATCGCCGGAAGCCGACATTGCGACGTCCATGGCGGGTTGTCGTCAAGGATTTGTTGGGAAGAAGTCGTCGCCGGGTCACGTCTATTGTGTGTCGGCGGGAGAAGCGGAATGTGGAAGATTGTCGCAGATTGCCAGGCACACACTCCGGTGCACTGCTGCCAGAATGCGACACGGACAGACAGGACTGACAGGTCCCCGCCACCCCCGATGCCTCACGGTTCGTCTTCTCCACCACTCACGCAGCAACTGTCGGACTGTCCTGACTGCGCCTTCGTTCTGTACGACGCGGTCGGAACTCGGAACAGCCTGGAAAACTCGTCGTTTTGAATCTCGCAGCAGGCGCAAAAATCAGAACCAGAATCTGATCAGGAAAGACCAGTCGGTCTGCTGTCTTGTCAATTTTTGCCGAGTTCAGTTTCCGTTGTGCTGTTCCTTGGTAAGAGGTATTCGGCGTCTGTGATTGGTGTACGCATTCGGCTTAGCAATCTTGTCCCTCTGTATCGCTTTCAGCGTGCCTGAAAAACGAACTCGATGACCCCGGTTTTTGTCGACTTTTTGTCCTCCACTGCGGCTCGTTTCGTTGCCGATCTGGAACTTGTCGATACCTGTATGCAAGACTCGGGATATGAGCAACAGATGGTGCAAATGTTCCGGGCCTTTAAGAAAGACAGTTATGAGAGCATTCGCGTTGCTCACGCGTCGTGGATCAAATGGCGGGGTGCAGCACTATCTTGTGCTTAAAATCCCGACCGCTGATCAAGGCAGGCTTCATTCACATGTGTAAGGAGGCATGCCAAGCTTGGGGAACAGCTAGTTTAGGTACATATAACTAGGGAATTCCAGGTTCCTTCCCCTTGGCTCATGCTTCGGAAAACGGCCAAGGCAACTGAAGGTAACCCGATCAGGCCTCTCGTCCGCGATGTCCGGACGTTCTGAACCTGGGGAAAGCAGGCAGTTAGCTCGCCTTGCCCCGGTTTCTACCGCCCATGTGCATCCATAACCGTTGGATTCGATCGAATCTTGCTTCGCTACTATTTCCGAATTGCGCAAGAACTTCTTCAGTAATAGCCCTACCGCAGTACAACGCAAAACGCAAGCAGGGGACCGGGAGCTCGAGGCAACCCCCTACGATATGCGGGGTACAAGCATGAATCACATCCTTTACATCGGATCATCTTGCTCTACTTGCTCTTCACTTGTCTGCCTCATCACTGATCGAGGGACTTCAAGATATCAGCAGCAAGAAATCGAGTTGCCGAGGTTCGAGTTCACAGACTTCCTTCATACCTTACAAATAGTACGCGCGGTATATGATCCAAACAGCTTTGAAAATATTGTGGCTTGCTTCGCACCACTACAGCATCCTTCGGCCTCGACTTGCCCCTGAACTTCCCGGCAGTTCCTCTCTTGCCCACATCACGCCCGCGACATATCGGCAAGTCTCTTCTGAGGACAGCTATAGAGTGTGACGAAGTACACTCCCAAGGAAACAAGGACACAAACGGTGTACACAGTACAAACAAGTGTCACGGCTGTTAAGCCGAGATGACCAACGACTACCATGCTTTGCCAGCCACCTTCAGGGGCACATGCATCAGCTGGTCTCCAGACGGCGAAGGTGCCGGCAGTCGTCCAGCTCTGATATTGAACTGCAGAGCCCAATGAAGGAGCCTTGGCTCAGCGAGATGTGTGTCGCGGTCGTCCCGCCACTTGACGAAGTCCTCCTCCGTCACGCCCTTCTTCAAGTGTTTGTTGCTCCTTGCCTGCTCTGCAACTGTCTGGCACGGCAGTGGCTCGGTCCGCCCCTCTCCTCCTGGAGGGTAGTCATGGCCTGTCCAGATTCTGTAGTTCTCCGGCAGGTCGAGCAGCTTGCGGACCGAACTGTACAGCTCGTGTGAGTTTCCTCCGGGGAAGTCACACCTCGCGGAGCCGACGTCGGCGTTGAACAGGGAGTCGCCGCAGAATACACTGGCTGTCGCCAACGCAGCACGTTAGCCACTTTCTCAAAAGGGCCCGAAGAGAAGACCAGCGTGTCTACTTACATCCGATGTTATACCCAAGATGGTCGTGCGTGTGCCCAGGCAGGTGGAGGACTCTAACGTCCAGCTCTCCAAGCTTAAAGACCTCGTTGTCGTCAAACAGCTTGTCGAAAGCGTTCTCTATCTCATCCTCGGCTACACCGTATCTGTCGGCGAACTTCTCCTGGGCTTCAGTAACCCTCTTGCCGATGCAAATGTTAGGTTTGGTGCCTTGTATTTGCATCAACTTATGCTGCATGTAATTGGCAGCAGTCAGGTGGTCGGCATGAACGTGTGTCTCGAGGATCTTGTCGACATGATACCCCTTCCTGTCAATCAGGGCGAGCAGAGCATCTGCCGACTCGGTTGAGATTGTTGTGTTGCTGGGTTCAAAGTCGAGAACTGAGTCTATGACCACGGCAGCGGATGTGAGAGGGTCGGCGATGACATACTGCCATGTGCAGGTCTTGGGCTCGAAGATGTCGTGGATGATGGGTTCGGTAGGCATATTGATGATGGCAATATGATCTTAAAGTCGGAGTAGTTCAATATGGTCCGTCGGCTGCTGCTGCTGAGGCAAAGCTACTACGATCTGTAAGAGTTAACAATAAAATAAAGGAACGAAGTCAATGTGGACGCCGTGGCCATCGACCAACGCCATATATGCGTTCGATCGCACGCATTTCTGTCGCTGACCGGGCGCTTCCAAAGGGGGATTACTGATTACGAAGTAGACCGCCGGACGTGGTCTGACATGGCCGCATGCTCACCGATGACAGCCTGGTAGGTGAGGCAGTCACCGAGAGTCTGGAACCCGGGGATGAACTACCGTAGTATGCATGCCCCGGGTCTCCACCGTCCCGTCTCAGCCGTTACATCCCAGATCCCGGGAATCAGGGCAGCCAGGTTCAGTCGGCGACGCTTCGGGACCCACGCAGGTACGTACCCCCCTGGTACCCACCTGAAGTCGCCGACTTCAACGACCGGACGGCGAACATTTTGGATTTATCATGTTACTTGGTCGCCGCGCATGTGGATCGCGGACTGCTCTAGTAGGTGATAGCGGACATAACCTCTTGAAGCATTCAGCCGACAGCGAGTGCGTATTGTACCCCTCTCTCTCAAGACGTCACGGCGAATGGGTGATGATTTGGCATCTCTTTCGGGACATTCAAATATTAAGCTTTCTCTCGCAAAGGCAGGTATAGACGGTCGCCATCTCGCCTACGATACTGGAACAGGCTTCTGCGATGGCGATCTTCAATAAAACTGACATTCAAATCACTGCCATGCCATTTTCGTCGACGCCGCCATGCCAACCCACGCTAATAAAAAGCCACTCCGAACCAAAACCCACATCTCCACGAATCTCCAGCGCCGGCGATTGTGTCATTGTCGAGATCGATGGCGGGCACCACTGCCGGTCCGGGACCCGCGTGGCCGCCGTTAATTTTATTTTCGCCTCTTCTGGTTTCCCTTTATATACGGCAGAGCCTCCATCTCCGCCATTGTGCATGAGTCCTTGAACTCTAGAAATGTTCCTGATACCAATTAATCATAACTTAATATCCACAACATTGTCTCGCTCCTGATAGACACCATCGACCACAAAACAATGGCAACAATCCTCACCGGCCTCGCCTTCGGCGCCTCCCTCGTGGCGTCGGGCGTTTACCAGCCCTCCGTCATCCTAGGCCAGCTCAGCCTCGACAACTGGCACATGATCCAAGCCTTCCTGACAGCCACGGCCACCAGCTCGTACGTTCTACCTTTTACGGCTTTCACCTCCTCCCTTCTCACACCTGACTAACGCCGCTCTAGCATCCTCGTAACACTAGCCCAATCCCTCAACTACGCCACCTTCAAGCCTCGCTCCTACTCGCCCATAGGCCTCTTCGCCCGCTACGACGGCAACATCCTCGGCGGCATGCTGCTGGGCCACGGCATGGCGCTGTCCGGCGCGTGTCCGGGCACCGTGCTGTCCCAGGTCGCGCTGGGCATCCGGTCCGGTTACTTTGCGCTGGCCGGCGCGGCGGCGGGCGGGGTCGTGTACTCGGGCTTCGTGAAGCCGTACCTGGCCGGACGGGAGAAGGCGCCCGCCCCCAAGGGCGAGAAGCTGGGCGTGCACGAGGTGCTGGGCGTGAGCCGCACGGTGGGGTTTGTCGGGCTGGAGGCCTTGTTGATCGGTGTTGTTGGAGCCACGGTGGTGTTTACTAGTCTCGGGCCGGAGGCGAAGATACATCCTGTCCTGGGCGGGGTGTTGATTGGTGGCGTCACGCAGGGGCTGTCGATCTTGAGCAGGAAGAGTCTGATTGGCATCTCGACGAGCTTTGAGGAGGTGGGGGAGTGGTTCTGGAGTCTTGTCCGGGGGGAGGGGTGGCCGAAGTACAGCTCGATCGTCTTCTCGGCTGCTGTTGTGGCGGGGAGCTGGCTGATGGCGCGTTTCGTGCCGGAGCTGGGAGAGGTGGTTGGCGTCGAGGTTGCGCCGGCCAGTGCGGCGCTGGGTGGCGCGCTGATGGTTATCGGGAGCAGGATTGCGGGCGGGTGTACGAGCGGGCACGGGGTTAGTGGTATGAGCTTGCTGTCTGTGTCGAGTGCTGTTACGATTGGGGTTGCTGTTGCTTGGGGGTGTGTTGCTGTTAAGTTTCTGTTGTAGACAGCTTGTGATACCCATTTATTGAGACTTTGGTGTGGCAGCATACTCTCCTTAAGGTGATATCATTTGCATATGGCAGTTCACAGTTCAAACACTCGGCATCTGCTGGGGGAGGGCTCGTGGATGCCGAGGCGGGCAGGAGTCAAGGTACATCGAGAGGGTCATATGGTGAGAGAAGTAGCAGTGTTCCATTCTCACTGCTGACTGGACTCGCTGTCTGGTTTGCGGAGACCTGATGGCTGCACGACGCTGGATCTTGCCTAAGGTACCGAAGACGATCATCAGCGCCCAAGTGAGTTCCTAATCCATCCGTCCTCTGCATGTCTACCATGATCCGTCATCCACCGCAATTTGACATTGACTTTGTCATGATCCTCCCAGCTTCTGCCGATCTATGAGCAAAACCTTTGGCGGTAGTAACAAGGAGTCTGTCAAAGCTGTGGACGCGCTGAGAGACTCGGTCCTGTTAGCGATTCGGATTGGCTGCGTACTCCATGGCACTGAGCTCAAATTCGATGGCCTGAATCTCGATCTCCCTGGCCACCTGACGTCTGTTCTGAACGATCAGCTCCAGATCGCAGACCTGTTCCTGAAGTCTCTCACGCTCGCTTTCCAAAACGGGGGAGCACGACACATGGCGGACCACGGCTTCGCCATAGGCCACCTCCGCGGCTAGCTTATTGAGGGTCCATTCCTTTAAACGTCGCACGACTGCCCAGTCGATCGGAGGAATCACCTGGTTATTAGCAATTTCCGAGTAGATGAGATTGAACGCATCAATGATCCCGCTGTCCAAGTTTTGCGCGTGGTTGAAGCAATCCCAGTCGGCCAAGGCTTGGTCAAGGAGAATGGCGTCTTGAGCCTCGCTAGAAGTGGCCTTATCAATGATCTCGGTGGCAGTAGAGCATCGCTGTTCGTGAGTGATGAAAACTTTTTTCCATTCGGCCAGGTAGGCGTCAGCCTGGGCTTCGATGGATGAATGGGCACTGGAATTAGTAGCCTGGGCGACCTGAGGAGACTCTCTGTCCAGGGTTCCGGCCTCTGTGGAGCTCATGATGCTGGAAACGTTGAGTCTGCGTATTGATATTGCGGTTAGAAGGGGTAAGTTCGAAAACGACACGATATCAACTTACTCGCAAATGGTGTGGATGTGAGATCTTTCTTGGAAGTACTGCAGAACAAGTCCACTATCACTACTCGTTCGGGGTACTGTTTGGGTGGCGTGCGGGAGAGTTGTGGAAAGCGAGCCAAAAGGCCGAGAATATATTCTAACTTCTAAGAATACCTTATGCAGCAGATACCTACCATACTTAAATATTTATATTATGCCGCGCTGCGTAAGCAAGGGCGCTGGCTTTTTGGAGGACAGTAGAATACACAGTCGGGCAGATACCATACTTAAAGTCATGGAAGTTTGCATACCTAGGCATCAAGATATGCAGTTGTGTACCTTATATTAGGGACGGTGCGGGCTTGCTGAGCAGAAGGTCAAGCTACTAGGTAACAGTAATTTGGTGCAAACCGTCGACTTGTAGTTCACGTCGATCCTCCTTGGATTGTGTTGTCTTGAGCTGCATATCTTGGAAACACCATAGCTTGATCATCAGTAGAAGAAATGACACAAGGTAGCAAACCGGGACATGAAGTTAGGAGAAGCTGGGGGCTTTTGTTCCCTACCTCCTTACGCTGAATACCTCTACCCATTAGGTAGGTGCCATTGGTAGCCCCTGTGGTGATAAGTAAGGTACCCTATTCATGTCGCTCTATCTGTATAACGGAAGGCAGGTAAGGTACTTAAGGTAAGGTAGGCAAACATCGTAAGCCTCTTTCTCTAGGTATGCGACGTGCCTTACGGAGGTAGGTACCTTGGTCACAAAACTTTGCCGCTCTTGCCCATAGACTTTTTGCAAGACATCAAAGGGAATGGGAACAGCACAGGTCAAATGTGGTATTATCCTTCCATCTCTTCCCAGACATATGTACCGAATACATCCACCACATCACAGCATGAAGACGTTGCTGAAAACGCGGAAGATGTCGAGCGACTTGTCAACATCCGCAAATGCCTTCTCCGTGATCGTGATTCGCTTGTTCGCTATATCACGCTCGTCCTTGTCGACCTGGGAGGAAGAGTCCAGGAGAGCGCGAGCCTTCTCGAACTCTACCTGTGCTTTGTAGACGGATTGCAGGTTGAGCACCAAGCGCTTGCACATATCATCGTCATCAGAAACCTCGTCCGCATCAGTGGCGTCCATGAATCGAAAGTAGTCCTTGCGGTACTGCAGCTTGGCCTGGGACCAGGCGGTAAGGACCTCGATGACAGTCTTGAAGTCTTTGACGTCGCCCGATACGTACTCCTTGATCGTATCGACAACGGCGGAGTTCACCAGGTGGAAGCCCTGAACCGACTGCTCTACTTTGACCAACAAAGCTTCTTCTCTGGCCTTCTTGGAGGTGGCATCCAACTGGCCGGCTTTGTCTTCGGTCTGGGCGGGAGCCATTGTGAGGATCTGGCTGGATTGCCTCTGTAATGATGTCAGAAATGAGAGACGAGCAGAACATGTGATGATGGTTTGATTCAGTGAAGGACGACTTACCAGGATGTACCGTTGGCTTGACTTTTGCTTATCTTGAGAGTTGTGACGACTGCAAGACGACGAAATAATACACCTGTCGATGAAGAGATATGTCGTATTGTGACTGGGAGATAAAGTCGCAAGGCAAAATGGAAGATGGGTGGAAGGTTTGGTGAAGTTTGCAAATTTGTGTCGGATCCTTAGGTGACAGGTCCAGGCACCGCACTGGTGGTGAAATGTCGGAAGTGAGTTTGCCTCGGAAGAATTTCCCAATCGACGATTATCACACTGGTACCTTCTAGCAAGGTGTTCTCTTCATCTGGTTGTTTCAACTTCTGCGAGGAAAGGAGGAAGAAATAACCGCGGCTAACCACAATGCCCTAAAAGGCCGTGAACCTCTCTAACACCGGCAAACTTGCTAACCTTGCCGTGCTGACTCGCCAGGTGTGCTGGTAAACTTGTCAATCACGGCAAGGTAACCTCCAGCCATGGGTTGACTGGGTGTTTGCCCCTCAACATGGTTGTTTTATAGCCTTCAGAGGACTCATCGCTACCTTGGGTATGAACTGAAATCCTGTACCCCCTGTAGCACTTCCATCCTGATGACTGTCTATCCACTAGATGGTTCAATAATCCGCTTTATCAACGCCACTACGGTGACGATCACGTCAAACCTGCCGATGTGATCTAGTTTCCAGTCCCATCCCCTGGCTGGTACTACACCAGTGCAGTATGTCAGTGTAGGTTTTATGCAGATTTATCTCTACCTAGGAATCACAAGCTAGGATCTCCTCAGACTCCTCCAGGAACATGTCGAATACCAGGACCCTCGAGGCTCAACTGGCCACTTTCTGCGTACGCCTTCAACTGGTAATAGCTTGGTCCATGCGAAACACCACATCTTGAAGCGCGGGTCTGAGGTGTCTTCAGGGATATGGTTTGAAGTAACTTACTTGAGGCTTCATCGTATATATTACTCTTCGTGATCTTGCCCAAAGTATAAGAATCATATCGTTGCTAACCTGCGTGAAATCATCCGCTCTCTTGGCGATATTGCGGAACACATTTCAACTATAATCTCCCCCTCCCTCTCAACCGTACCATTTCCTCACCCAGATTTTCTCGGCCGTTATCGTCACCAGTCGACGATAATCACCCATTACACGGTCATAGTTAGGGCTTCCCACCGACTATGTTCTTTCAGTGCTGTTTGTGTCGACCCTCACGAGTCCTGCCCGTATAATAAGTTGCCATGCGGCAAGGAACTGCTTGGTGGCAACCTGTCCGGTACTGGCACTGCCGTTACTGCTCCAGTGCCATCATCCTGCCTTGAACCACCTTCTATTTGTTCCGTTCCTTTCTTCCACTCCTCAAGATGGGCTTCAACACTTCCTTCTTTCCCTCCACACGCTGATCCTATGTTTGTTCAGCCTGTGCCTCTTGATAGAAGTTAGCAATGGCAACTTCATGAACTGAAGACTTAGTGCTCATCTCACCGCTGTGTCTTGCCAAAGCCATAAGCTATGGTCCAACTCGTCGATTTTCCTACCCACGACCATATCGGCAATGGTCTTAGACAGCCTGGAAGTGTGCTCTTGAGTTCAACTCAGCTTTAAACTTACCAACGTCTTTATAACATGTCTTTGGGTTCAATATGAGCACACAGTGTCAAATAATTATTTTTCCTTCACTTTAAGCTGCCTTGCCTTCCCTCGAACTTCGTGGTTGGAAATGACTCTTCCCTTATTGTATGCACTCATTTATGGCCCTCTGCAAAGCTTGATTTTGCAAGCTGGCTCTTTCCATGTAGGCAAATAGAGTTCGTAGTGTGACTCTTGTCGGTGATGCTGTTGAGGGGGTTTCAGGTGTGTGTGTGTGAATTAGGGGTCCAAGGTAAACCTTAACTCTATTTTGAACTGAGGTGTGTTGGATTGGGCGCTGGGTATTGCGTTCCAAACTGGGTACCAAGCAGTGACATACAAACTATCAAAAAACAAATTACCATGCTGAACGTCGGGTCTTCTACGAGGCCGAGATAATCAAGATGGGCAGACTTGAGTTCAGTCCACTCTGGGCCAAACTCATGTATCCTCCCTCAATCACAACTCACTCAAAGAGCTCTATTTCGGCATCTGAATCTGCCATCTTCATGCGAGCCGTCGAACGAAGTCACTCTATCTAAGCATTGGCTCCGTTTGCTAGAGCAGACGCAGCAAAACTGAAATGCGCGTGTGAGCGGCGAATCATCTTTGTTTTGCTCAGGTCGTGCGATCCTGCTTGCAAAATGGCAAAATGTGCGCCAGCCGCGAATCGAACGCGGAGCCCATCGAGATCACTGGAGTGGTTAGCTCGCAGATGGCAACGATGGATTTTACCATTAAACCACTGGCGCTGTGGAGTGCTTATTAAGTGATGTTGAAGTGCGGATCAAAGTGTGCTCAAGAAAGTCTCGATGGAGCATCAGTGGAGCTCGAGGTGCTCAGAGTCCAACAGGTCGTGAGCCCAGTTGCCACAATGAAACGGGGTTGGTTTTCCAATCTAAGGAGCATGCCTCACCAAGTACAGGCAAGCCTTTGCTGGGTAAAGATTCTGAAATCTTGTACAGCAAAACTGGGAATGCATCCTACCTTATGGTGTGTTTTGACACATGGTGACGTGGAGTATAGACAAGGCTCGGTCACCATCATTTACCAAATGCTGACCCATCCCTTTCTGGAATGCTAGGAAACTCAATTCGCATTGCAATGCGTTTTCCTCGCAGACTCATGAGTCATGTACGCTGAAGCTTACATCACAGAGCAATCGAATAGCTCGACTGAAGGTCAGCTATCCAAACATATGTTCCAATGACCTAGGCTAAAACACTGGTTCTATGATACTTACATCTATCTGTGTACCAAGTTGTGAGATAAAAACCATCAAATAAACAAATGATACTTACATGATCTATGCTGTGACAATCCAGATCGCATCCATGAATAGACTTCATTCGTTCCGACCACCATATTCTTTTAATAACTCGTCGATAATGAAGATGATATACTCCATTTCACGGCGGCCATCGTCATCTTGCCGCCCCAAAGTAGACTTCCACTCGGCCAGATCTCCACGCAGCTGAAGGTCACTGTCCATCACCTTCCGAATCACGGCCTTCACACCCTCATGGAACTCTTGGGCACCAGGATCAGGGTCACGCCCACCCCTCATGACAACGTAGTAGTGGTCGTAGGCCTCTCGTAGATCACAGCGGAACCGTTCGTAGGCAGCCATCCGCTCTGCCATTGCTTCCGTGAGGGTAGGCCACACTCTTGCGCCGAGTACCAAGCAGATCAGGGCGAATTTGGCAAGTGCCTCCCCAGACGACTCGAGCTTCTTCAATATCACATGCCCGATCATATAACCTCCTTCGTCGGAGTGCATGTTCGGACTGCTCGATGCAGTGCCCCCCTCTTCGAGTTGACGGGAGAAGCTGCCTGAGGACATAGTGGTGTCTTCCATTGGCTCCTCGAGCATGACGGCTGAGTCGACTGAGCTGGCCCTAGGTTTTGGAACCCTCCTCTTGTCTCCCCCCTCGCTGAGCCCCATCATGGAGAGTTCCGCTTCGAGAAAACGCACCGAATATGGGGATATATTCGGGGCAGCCCTCGTAGAATAGCCGCTCGTGGGAGGGAGGGACCTAGGAGAACGACCCGCGGAAGAGGTACGTGGCCATTCGGATGGCGAACACATGTTGGACGGAAGGTAGGATGGAGGACAGTAGTACGTCGTGCAGTGGTGGGTGTTCGTGGGAAGTTGAAGATGGGAGTCTCCAATCCGAAAGTTGCTTGAAGAAGACAGGCTGGAGAGTGGGAAGGATTCGAAGGACTTCATATATGACACAAATGATCGGGGAGGGTGGCAGGGCCAGGAGGCGCGCTGGTTTCGGTGAGAATTTAAAGATGAGTGTATCGGACTTCCATACTGGCACATCGATTCGAGTTCCAGGCGCAGATGCTCTTGTATTGAGTTTAAATGCTAAAACTGGGAAGTGTAACAAACAGTAACAGACGCGGACTCATCAGACGATGAATAACAGAGCCGTGTCCGCAGCAACCTAGATGGTCTCGAAATTGAATACATCGGTCGTCCTAGTACAGCAGAGGCAACTCAACAATGGTTTGGAATCACGTCCATTTTGTCGCCTCATTAGGGAATGGACATGACTGCAAGTTATATGTTGTTATGAGTCAGCCGATACGCGAGCGCCCTGGCTTTTCAAGTACAGTAGAATAAACACAGTTGGACAGATACCCGCTATCCATTGCGCACGATAACATTCATCCCAACTTCGAAGCACTACGCAAACCTAAAACTCATCAACAGCAGCGTCACCGAACCGAGTCACAGCCGTGAACTCTCTTCAGGTTGTATAATCCCTTTGGGATGAATTCACTCGGTTGAAAGCCGCGAGGCAGTCCGAAGGGGTTCATAAGTATCTCATGATATGTATGTACTCACACATGCGAGATACGTACGATTTACCCTTGGCGATCAGATTCTCGCATCGTGTAACTCAAGACTTGTCTCACAGTTGCGGCTCATCCGTCTTTTTGGACTCCCGGCTCACACTTCCGACGTGATTCAACGCATGAAGGTTCTTCTACCGGCGCAGGCACCGAAGCTGCATGTGTAGTCGCCCTCTCAACAGTCACCCTCTCAACAGTCACAATCTGCATTTGCCACTCTAATACTTGACAGCGCGCGGCTGTTTGCGTTCGAACGAATCCACGTGCAAATGGACCAGACAGAGTTCACGGATGACCCCAAACCCTGTCTAGTGGCGTACCAAATGAGCCACGGCAGGGTTTATCTGGGAGCAGGCTTGCCGAAACCTCGAATGCGTCGGTCAGGCGCTCGCGAACCTCTGTGGAGAGCGAAGACTGGATAAAGACTAGGACCTGATACTGTCCCCGAGATTATCTGCGGTTGGTGGCATATGATCTGTGATATATACATGCTGTCTCTCGGATCATTGGGAAAGGGATGCGGTAATTGCCCTGTATTAGACTATTGGTCTGCCCAGTGGGAACCTACTCTCGTGTGCGCGAGAAATGTTACGCATGATAGCAAAGCTGAACATGGTGTATCAAGAGTCTAAATTGCGTAGGGACCAAGGAAAAGCCACTGTTGTAAGTCGGACGAAGATGCTCAACCCTGGGGTACTTAGTTGAGCGAGGGAGAGTAGAAGTACCTACTGTAATCTTACTCCTTAAACCCTCGATAATAGTATGTTCCTTGTCTCTACCTCACACCTCCAGAACGACATTATGCTCCGGGTTGTCTCTGTAGTATTAGTTTACCGCCGAGGGTGTCGGGAGAGAGTCATCGAGAAACCCATCGTTCCGGAGAAAAGGCTTAAGTTACATTCGATCTGCCTCTTTAACTGATCAGTTTCTGCAGTCCCGGTTAAGTTACTTGCAAAGGATCATATGATATCTGTCCTTATTTTTGGTCCCCCAGGAGTAAGTACACCGTCTAAAGGATAGAGTGTTTTCTCCAGTAGGTACTGAGGGCAGTCACCTACAATTAGACATACTGGCCGTACCAGCATTGTTATCTTGTCCATGTCTGGTGTGGACGACAACGTCATCATAATGTGTTCAATTGCTGAAGAACCTCGAGACTTGAGCGTGAGCGTTGTTCAGTAATTATGGCATTTGCTGTGGTCATAAGTCTGACATGATCGGCAGGCTTCGCCCTACATCGTACAATCACAGAGCTCTACTCGTAAACGGTACGGATGACCCACTCCATTTTGCCAATCATAACAGGCGTCCTCATGCTCCTCGTATACTACCTCTCCGTTCGGAAGGTAGGAGTATAGATCTACAACGCTGAAGATCCTCAACTCATGAACTCAGTCTCTGGTAGTAAGCCTATGACGTCGAGGATTGAGAGACAGTAGAAGTAGAGCGGCGACAAGATAGGAACGTGAATGTGATATGTTCTTGCATGTATGAAAGGGTGATGAGTGACTCCTTGATACAATCTCAACGCAGGCCTATTTCATAGCAATTATTACCCCTTATGCTTAAACTCTAAACGACAGTTATGAAGTGCTCCAATCTCAGCTTTCTCGCCCTGTGTCTAGGCACCAAACTTGTTGCCGCACAATGCAACGTCGATAAGTACTGTGCCTACACCTACAACACCAATAACTGTGCCATCACAAAGTGGAACTGCGACGGTTGTGACGTGCCAGTCTGTAAGCTCATCCGGTGCCACGTCTCCTTCCACTTTACGTTACCACGCAAGAAAAGCTCACATCGCGCTACAGTTTACGAATGTAACTTCGACTCGAGCTGCAACCCCGGTGCTACAAGCGTCAACAACCTGTGCTGCCATGCAGACCAGCTCGCCAATGGCGCGGCTGACTGTCCGACTACGGCCGACCTCCAGGCTTGCGGCGGCTTCACCCGCACCGTTGGTTCGGGAAGTGAGGCTGCTTGGGTTCCGCCTTATACAGACATTCCAGAGGAACTGAAGTGCGAATGTTAAACCTTTGGGACAGAATGTGAAATGTGGACATGAGGTCGGGTTTTCGGAGTCTCGAGGCAGTCAGTGATGGCGGTGGGCCATGATACTGGCGTTGTTGTTTAAGTTACGGAGGCTTTGTCTCTCATTCTTATGGTTGCGGGTGACGAAGGGCCAACCCGAGTGCTTTCTGTACGAGTCATGAATCTGTGGCGTGATTCATACGGAAGCAAACGCTATTCGTGGCATTAATCTCTGATGTTGCAGTATAGTCGACTACATGACAGGTGATGAGCGAAGTAGAAGCGACAGAGAGATGAAACATGAAGTAAAAAGAAATTAGTACTGGGACAAAAGTGGTTGGTGACTCGGTGAATGGAGATAAATAAGGCCGGTACCACTAAATGACAACGTCGCCGGGAGTAGGCCAGTCAAACGAGGCCTCTACAGAGTGTTGACGCTCACTGGGGATATAATCTGGAGCAGAAAGCAGTAAAACATACGCAGTAAGATAATGGAGGCTCTTATCTGTCACGCATGTTGAGCTGGTCGGTAAGGTACCTTACCTTATGCACTTGAGCTGAGGCCCACCAGTGCGGAAGTGGTATATAAGCCTGGATACCAGAAGTAGCTTCAACGTAGTCTAGGACATACCAGGCCTACTTGGTAGAACGGCATGATTGCAGGTTGATCGGCCTGACCATCCTCGGTAGTAGCACTTGTTCCCGTTGGTGGCCAGTCTCCCGGTCAATCGTTCAAGTCCTAGCTACGCTAATTTTTTTGTACTTTTGCAAATTCTTTATTTTTTTAGTTTCTGAAAACTACTGTCATATTGAGCGACCACCCACCTGGTTGTAGTAGTTCACTCTTCTGAGCTTGGAAAAAATCATGTCAAATTTAATGCATTGTTTGTGTCTAAAGCTTGTAAGTCATCGCTTCCACCAGTCCTCGTCAACGTCCACATTCCACTGTCCTTCGCTCAGAACTCGCTCATCTGCTGAGGCTTTGAGATCCCAGATCTGCCGAAATCTCGTCGGGCGCCCAAAATAAAACAGAGCTTTATCTCTAGGTCAACACCCGGGGAGCTTTGTCCGAAATCTGGCTACTCGTCGCCCATGTCGTCCTCCAGGTTGATATCCATCTTGCACATCTGCTCGGCAAGAACATCAAACTCTGTCTCGAACCCTGCGAGGGTACCAAGTGTCTGCATGGCCTGGACAAAGTTAACCACTTCGTTGTCTTTGCCCGAAACGAAGACATCTGTGGCTCCCAAGATAAAAAGTCGCAGGTTCCATAGCATGGCCGTGAGATCAGTGAGAAGAAGCTGAGCAGCCACAGTGTCAAAATTCTGGATCTTGGCCAGGTCCAGCGATTCTCGTGTCGTCGTGATGTAGTTCTTCAAGGCAGAATCCCATTGCGTCAAGGTTTGTTGAACCTGGGCGAATCAATGTGCGCCATCGAGCGGCAGTGTCCTTATTGTCTCGAGGAATGTCGTTACGCTCTGCCGCACAAATGCTTGAATATTGCGCGCCTCGAGGGTGATGTTGCAAAGCAACTGGATCTCCGCGTCGTGCTCGATTTCAGCGCCGACATTGGAAGTCGTACTGGACTGAGCTTGCTCTGGAGCAGACATGCCGTCCAGGCTACGCAGGTTCGCGGGTGGCATGCTGAAGTGATTGTCGAGTTGCATGAAGTCGCTATTGAGTTTGTTAGAGTCAAAATAACCATTGTTGATCCGAAGATTCTAATGACTGACCTCTCTGCAGTACCGGTCTTAATCAAGCTTGCTTGCTTCGGAATGAGTGAGTGTAGGTTTTCGACATGTGGTGTAGAGGTGATGGCTTTGTGTGATAGTGGAAATGCGAGGTCAAGTTCGTGCTAGGTTTTGGCAACCACGACCAAGATTTAAGGGTGCCCAGGAAGTTTGGGATAGGTAAGGTAACTTGCTTCGCTTGCGGAAGGCAAATGAAGGGCAGACCAAAGAGGGAGGCCAAGGTGGGTGACTCAGCTTCAGAACGCGTGATGAGATTAAGGTGATGGGAAGGTGCGAGCCGCGGTCGTCCAGCACGGAATTGGAACCTGGAACTTGGATTTATTTTTCGAGGTTCTGATCATCACGATTTCACCAGCATTTATCATGAATTACTCTTGCTAGACCATTCTCCTGAGACTACCTAGATACCCGTTGCACGCGACAATATCCTGCCTTCTCGAGCACATTATCATTTCGATCCTTCCTCAGCAGCCAAAAGCTCCAGATACTGCCCAACAACCTCCTTCACCATGGTGTCGAAGGGGGCCAGCTCAAGCCCAAGCTGCCTCTTTGCCTGTTTAAGTTGCATATTAGCCAATGTTAGATCATCGGGTGCGTTTAGTCAAAGTTGCTGTGCACTGCAACGGAATTGGGGAGTTCTTGAAAACGTACCTTACTCGCGTCCCACTTCAGAGCCATGGTTGGCTGCTTGCCATCCTCCCGCAGCTTGCCCGCCGCAAAGGCGTCAGGGTAATACTTCTTGGCGATGGCGATGGCATCTTCCCAGTCCATCATCGAGTTGAGGACAAAGCTCTGGTTACCCTTGACTACGGGATCCAAGCTCAGGACATGCGCCTTGGCGACGTCAGGCCCGTACACGGCGTTCCCGCCATACGGGGCGTCGTTCTTGACGCCGAGCACCACGCCCAGCAGCACCGAGTTGGTGGACCCCGCCCGCATGCCGCCGGCGTCGGTGACGAGCTCGTCCCTGCCGAAGATCCACGAGGGCGTGATGGAGACGATGTCGAAGGCGGTGCCGCGCGTGCGCACAAACTCCTCGGAGGCATTCAGCACGGCGGCCTTGCCGGCCGAGTAGGCCTGGAACTCGAAGCCGTAGGGGCCCGGGGCGACGGGGATGCGGTCCTCCGAGGTCCACACGCGGTCGGGCTCGGTGCCCTGGCCCATGTACACCTCGAACGGCACGACGGCCACGGTGGAGCTGGTCATGACCACGCGGCGCACCGAGCCGCCGGCCTTGGCGTGCGCCGACTCCAGCATGCCCAGCGCGCCCTTCAGCGCCTGCTTGACCAGGGACTCCTCCAGCTGGTCCTGGGCCGGTGGCTCGCCGTCGCCGAAGCTGGGGATCGGTGAGGCCGAGTGGATGATGTACGTTACGCCCTGGACGGCGTCGTCGTAGGCTCCCGGGGCGGTCATGTCTGGGACTGTCACGAAGGAGAGCTGCTCGTCGGTAGGGGCCAGGGCCTTGATGGAGGGGCCAGCGAGGACCCTCTTGGCCTTGGTCTGCGAACGCACTGCCGCTCGGACGCGGTAGCCGTGCTTCAGCAGCTCGGTGAGGATGATGTATCCGAGGAAGCCAGTGCTTCCGGTAAGTAAGACGAGATCTCCTGCCATTTTGGTAAACTTGATCTTGTGAGTGAACTGGTGTATGGTCCTGGTTGAAGTTGAGGTTTTGAAGGGGTGTGAGTTGTCTGCGATAATGTGAGTTGTGGCCGTTCAGTTCTGATCAACATGGGCATACATCAACACCGATATATATACTTATTCTCGCAGATCATGCTGCACCACACATACATATCTAATGCCGACATCTCGACGATTCACCTACTTGACGCTTACGAATCGACCCTTACAAAGACGTATTGCGTTTGAGTAGATTGGCACATGGGACATATCACGACTGATTCGAGACGCATGTTCACAAAACAATGAAAACACCGTGTAGAGACAAATTGCCTGTTAAGGAAATTAGTGTTGCCTGCTTGGGAAAGTAGTTGCTTACTGATATTCAGGTCTCTAGGAATGGCGACATACGCGCATATTTCTCAATGGCAAGACGTTCCAGATCAACCACATTTTCAGTAGCATTATTGCCTCTCAACGCGCCCTTGAGGTCGATATGGATAGTTGGCTTATTAATTGCTATAGCTGACTCGTATGTTCGCCGTTAGGCGGGACTCGAAAACTTCCGAATTAGGAAACATGATGACATGCAGTACCGGCGCACAGCTGCTTTCCTCCCACAGAAAATTCGACAAGATGCGCTGAAGTCGCCCTTGCTCGCAGGACCCATCTTGCAATGAACCTGGGACCTGTTTCATAGTTGATTGGAGGAGTGATATATACCACTGTGTCTCTTCATTCTCAACCCCTGCCCCGGTTCCCAGAACCCCTACGAATGATATCCACAGCAGCGTTGGATAATGACTCGCCCAAGTCCCCCGGACTGACTCCGTGTCTTCCAGAGCTTTTCGCAATCTGCCGCATAAGATGCGCATAAGTGAACTGGTCGCCGGTACTTGTCGTAAGACAATATATAGAAAGATTTGTGCAGCTAACAGAAGGACAGAGATGCGTTTCTGACTAGAGGTATGGGAAACAGAGAAATCATCAAGGGGCTTTCCATAAAGAGAGTTCAGTATAGATGTGTCTGCGGTGTTGCCAAGAATCCGTATGATGTGGGGAGAAACGGTCGCAGAGGCTTGTGATTTAATGGCTTGTCTTATCGTCGTGAAGACTTGGCGATGATGTGGAACGGCTTCCGAGCCAACGATGTCTCCCATGTCGACGAAGAATGGAGGCTCCGAAGCCGATCTGATAAGGGAGGGTGGAAGAGAATCTTCGTCGAGAGAATGGAAAGCCGCGAAACGTGGTACACGCCCGAGGCCAACAGCTAATTGTATATCGATCCTGACGGGTTAGCAGCGGTATGTTTGTAGCGGAGAGATTCCAACTCACCAGTTGAGACATTTGCACAGGACATAGTCATCTTCTACCATTTTAGGGCCTCCGCAAGACTGAAATAGGGCACTGACTGCTCCAAGGTGGACATCGGCCGCGCGGAAGTCACCGTAGAATGCCTGTGCGAAGCCGCGAATGTTCAGCTTATGTCGATGTACATACAAATGGGGAAGAAGCAACAACGAACCTCGACATTTGCCAGGGTGGCGATGCTAGCTAGGAGAAGTCGGTATCCAAGTGAACTGGGGGCGAAATCTCGCCGTGTCAACTGGGTCATGACTTGACGCATTGCTTCCCCTTTCTGTCGTAACCCTTCCCGTTGTATTGGGCCTGCCAGGGAAGGCATTTTAGCAGACCAGAATGCGGCGGCTAGTGCAAGTGTGGCATGCATGGTAGCAGAACTTTGCATGGCATATGGAAACCAGGCCGAGCGTGGATCGACGGTCTTCATATATAGGCCAAACCCAGTAAGAACTGCACAGGTTATTGGTCAGCATTGGTTGAGGATATGTAGGCATTCATGGGTAATACGTGAGTGGGAAGTATGTGAGAGATTGCCCTCCTACAATATCTTAGCAGTGATTCCACTTGCGGGTTCCTGACGACCGGTAGACTGTCAAAAGGATCGACCTCGTGGTTACCGAGTTCCTGTACAGACACTGATATTGCAGCTTGTGACCGGCGGTGCTCAGGTACTGTGAGCTAAGGAGACATTGGAAACATTCCGTCAGCGTAAGACGACGTGTCACACACCCAAAGGGTCGATTCTCATGGTGCCATACCTCTGAAGAGCCAGATGACGGCTGTCCATGTGACTGGCTCTTGGTTTTCTTAGCACTAGGGCCGAGACCTTGTGTTGTCGCGCCTGCGAGTCTAAACCGGCCCTTGAGCTGCGTCTTCTGCTTTATAGTCTCCCGCGATTGATGAGCACCTTGGCTCTTTAACAACAGTGATCCATGTTGGAGTCCAGTCCTTATCGCGTGGCTTCGTACCAAGCTGTGCACAGAGAGCGGCTGGCTTTCGGAGCTTTCGGCCGTGATGAACTTGTATCGAGACATTGTCATTATACCGAATCAACGCAATATAGTGTGAAATAGTACACTGTATAGACGTATAATGAAAGCCAAAGTCAGACTGATATCGTAGAATCAAGTGGCTCGGAGTGCTAGGAAATCTACCATGTAAGGTAAGGACCGTAAGGCAGGTAAGGTAAGGTACCGCTAGATGCGCTTTCAATTGCACCACATACTCGATGCCGAAGATGAGTAATGCAACCAGAAGCGAGCGAAGCCAGTAGAAGGGCACCATGTATGTACGTGACCAGACCGCTGCCTCCAGATGTTGGGCCGACGGCCAATTAGTAACCCATTTACTCAGTGGTTCCCGATACTTGGAGTTGGATGCAGGGGTTCGTGAGGTTGTCGAACTGACTTTGAAGCATAGACCTTTGCTGAGAATTGGTTCTCAGCAACAGAAGTCCGCGTTGAGGATGCCACAAGATACATAATCACGTGTGGACTTTTGACCAATCTCGGGAGCGGCTGTGGGCAAACCACGGTGCTTCGTTCCACTGATCGTTTGTCGTTCTTCTAGCCCTCCTCACTTCCCGTCTCTAATCATCAAAATGAAAGTGCTGAAGGCTGCACAATGCTTTGAAGTGGTCGACGGAGGGATAAAATTTATACATACTCGGATCCTTTTCCGCCAGGATGGAGTCACCTTCTGTGCCAAATCACTGCACAGGAATCTCGGTCCAGAGATATGCGCCAACGAGCTGGAAGACATCAAACCCATCCCCACCGAGGCATACCGCCCCCTTCTTCCCTCTGGGTGCACTGTTGCATCGGCCCCAAGCAACTGTTATATCAAACAACCTGATCTGATGTCGTTCGGAGGTACTTTAGACCTCGCCAGCATCGCTCTCCAGGAGATTTCGACCTGCGAAGCCATCAAACAGCACCCGCACCTGAATATCGCGTTATACTACGGCTGCGTGGTCTCAGATGGTCGGGTCGACGGTCTTTGCTTCAAGAGGTACCCAGAAACTCTGATGGACAAGGTCAATCCCGGCCGCCTCAACAAGACCACGTTCATGGTATCGAAAGACCGGGCAGCTGCGCGGAAAATGGCGGTGCGCTACCTCTCCGGCATTGAAGAAGGCATTCGGCACCTGCATGCTCTCGGGCTTGTTCATAACGACCTGAATCCCGCAAATGTCATGATCACCGAAGAAGACACACCGGTCATTGTCGATTTTGATAGCAGTAGCGCCCCTGGGACAGCGCTCGACACAGCCAAACGCACACATGGATGGTTCGATCCGGATGTGCGCGTGTCACAGGAGAGTAATGACCTCAATGCTCTGGCTGAGATGCGTGTCTGGCTGAGTGGTGCCTCGCCAGAGGAATATCAATTCAAGGAGTGAAGTGATTGTATTTCAGAAACAAAGTTTCAGTGTGCTAAGTTGCAACACGGACGATGCTGTTGGACATGTGAACCTCCTATCATAGCCGACCACCTCAACGAGACTTCTTTCCTGATGGAAGCCGATCGGACATCAAGAACACACCGAACGCTCCCCTAGCTATGGACCGCCCCTCATATCCTCTGTTGCTTCGGAGGATTGTAGCTGTCCGAGTTTGGGCAGTCAGACCGGCCACAATCGGAGAGCTTGGTGATCACCCCGGCGTCAGACTTGAAGACGCAGTTGTTGACGGGTGTGCGAATATTTCTGTCGGAATCGAAGGTAGCCACCTAATGAGAGAATGTGTTAGTGCGCAAGGAGAATGCGAGAAGTGGCACCCTACCCTGCCTTCTAGTGTGTCCCGTTCGAGGAGAGATGGGTGTCGATGCGCTCGTTGAAAGGCGGATGTTGAATGATGGGTATATGGTCTAGTCCTAGAGAGGAGAGGTTTGGGTTCTCCAAGAAGTTTACATTGTAGTGAGATATGCAATGCGACGGCTATGTCCAATGCTGGTCGGTAAGTACCTGGCAAGCACAACCACGGTAGAAAGATCGCCACATGCGAAAGGGACTGGACTGGGAGGGGTACAAGAGAGCGAGAACCTGCAGCAAGGATGACGCACAAGAAACAGCACTTTAGGCAAGCAATCCTGCATGCATTGGATAACGCCCGCAGCTACTGTGTATATGGGTTGCAAACACAGCCAACATTATGCTCATTGGGCATCCCTCGGCAACCAACACCTGCGAGCTGGTGGCACAAAGTTGGTCTGGATCGAGTATTCGTCCTCGCCATCGAGCAAAACGGGGCCTCCCAAGAAGGAAGAGAAACAATTGCCGGCTACGTGCACAAGACATAACCTCTGGCGGATACCCTTGTCCAGTGCATATGTGCAACCCTGGAGAGCTTGATGGTCAGTTGAAGGCCAGTCCTCACATACATACCTACGAACCTGTGGACAATCAGTTGTGGGATTGTGGAAGAAGTGTGGCTAGCTGCTCTGACTCCCTATGTACAAACCAAGGCATCGAATAACACTCACTCCAGTCCCCTTCCAAAATTTCCCTGTCAAACGCAGTTCCCTTCAAGTTTCTTTCAGAGAGGCGTTGCGGGTGGTATCGTACGTGAGAGCCTTCCAGACCGATGACGCCGATGGTACGGTAACCACACACTCCTGTCCTCTAAGACAATTTTCAATGACAAGTCGACCTCAGACATACGTGTACCGGGCAGTTAGATACACCACCAACTACTCATCGTCATCCGCGTTGATGTCCATGGCATAGAGCACGCCCGCAAGCACCTGACCCTCTGGAGGCTGCTGGTCCTGTGCCCGCTCCATCTCGACCTCCAGCCGTGCATGCAAGTGCTCTAACTCTTCGTCGCTCATGAGACGGAAGCATTTCTGGGTCAAGTCCCTGAAAATAACATTCCAGCGTCTCACTACCGCCGCTGACCAAGCCTTGTAGGTCGTCTTGACGGGCTCAAACAGGGCAAGTAGCTGGTGGCCCCAGCTTCGGTCTCTGCCAGTGACGTTGACCCACGACACGAGCTGCTGATATTTTGCCTTGAGCTCGTTCTGAGGGCCCAAGAAGTCTCGCAAAGCACGATTGAAGAATTGGAGACCCTCGAGGGTGTCCACGACTTGGTAGCTGGTGACCGTCTCGATGAGCGCATGACTCGCACTCTCGAGGGAGTCACACGATTCTTTGAAGCAGAGCAAGCGTGCGTCGAGCTGGTTTTTGACATCGGTCGGAATGTCGGCCTGGGTTGCCTCGTCCCGAACCCTGGAGGGAGCCATGATCGCAGAGTTGGTACTAGTTTTCTCTTCTAGAAACAGCTTGCGTGTCGTCCTAGAGATCTCTGGACTTCTATGGTCAGAAGGAATGGCCACCGGGTAAGCTTGATTAAAATTACTTACAGAGGGCAGAGGCTACATTTGACAGGCCGATGAGTGCTGCGAGTTGTGAGGATGTCGCGATGTTGCGAACCTGTTGTGAACCTGTGACGGGGAGAGGATTGTTGACAGGCGAGGGCGAGTGGGCGAAAAAGATTTGAAGTCAAAGTTTGGCTTCAACAGAGTTGGTCGGAAGTGGAAGGTGCGAAACCGTGGCAAGCACCTTATTTTGCTACAGATACCGCTCAACATTCACCACACTCGGACAGGTTATTCACCTTGAAATTTGGGAAGCAAAACTCTGAATTCATGGTATCAGCTTCAGTTTTTGCCTAGGCGTGAAATTCGACCGTAAGTGATACTGATACGCAAACTACGGATGTTTTTACCGCTCGTACACTTGCGGATGAGATATGGGATCAGGATTTAGGTGGCTGTTGTTTCTGGATGTAGTCTAACTTTTTGGCAGTACCTTAGGTAAGGTATTCACACGTTCATCGAACACCCCATTGAAGTATTCAATCCGGTCCCGTCTATGCATATCTCCCTCCAAGCCCGCCGAAGCGCATGATGGCTTGGGTGAATGCTGGGAAATCTGGACCATACTCTATGCCTGAGTGATGAGACTTCATGGAGGACAAGTTCCGTATCGTTGGTAGCTTCTGTGCTCCCGTATGTGCGTCAAGATAAGGTGGTGAGAAAGGTCTGAATCTTAGGAAGTCAATGCCAGAGCCAGGCAAACCTCACCCCATAGGGCACATATGACAGGTTTGATTTGGCTGTAGGTCTCGAAGCGGTTGCTGAGAGAAGTCGTGTCGGACGCGTCCGGTGATAGTGGGTCGGATTAAGGCGAGCAAGCGTGTGATTGATTGGCCATCAGAATTAGAATAGGGTAGCTCAACAAATAGCTGAACTCGCAACTAGGTAAAATCTACCTGCGTAGAACATACAGCGTGCCCTCAAAATGAAAACTCCAGAAGGCCTGTAGCATCGCCAGACAACCCGGAGTCTGACAGATCCGGCTTCCGCGCCGTAACCTCGATCTCAATCTTCATGACCTCTTCCATCAAGCCCGCCTGGATCATGGTGGCAGCTGGCCGCACATCGCCCAGCCACTTCTGGAGCACCGGCCAAGTCTTTGAAAAGTCGCTCCTGTCCGGGAGGATGTAGCGCACCCGAACGATGTCCCTCATCACCGCACCAGCTTCGGCCAGCGCTTCGTTGATGTTGCTCATGGTCTGCTCTGCTTGTTCGGCTACATCGTTGGAGATGGTGCCGGTTTTGTAGTCGTAGCTGGGATGGCAATGGTGAGCTTTCGGACCGTGGTGAGATGAGGATTTGTTGGGTTACCCTGTGCATCCCGAGACAAACACCCAATTTCCGCTTGACACTGCGCGAGAATACCCTATCTGGGCTTCGAATGGCGAGCCGGAGCTGATCAACTTTCTGTCCGACATGATGATACCGGATCTGCGTGGTTTTGGAAGCCAAGCGAAGAGTTGCCGCAAAAGTGTCACGATGTGGTTGGAACTCCAAATTCAGGAAGTGCTCGATTATGACTCACAATAAACAATTGAGAACGGGGCAAACACCATATCATGAATGCCAAGTCTTACAATAACATGTGCTCCCGGAACCTTTAAATAAAATACTCGAGTCAATTCGCTATGATACACAGGACTTAGCCCCGTCTACACGAAGAGCCCATAGCAGCAAAGTCAACCGCGGCCCATGCCATCAACGTCACTTTTAGAGCAGGCAGCTCCGCGTCCAACCAAGACCGAAACAACACACACATAACCAAAGCGCCCTCAACTCCAGCAAAAGAGGTATCAGCCGTATAACTAGTGTAACCGCAACCTTCCGACCTCAACCAAGCATGGAATGCGTCCTGATGCCCTTCGGTCCAAGTTCACTGGTGCCACGTTAGCATTCCCTTTCTCATCTCGCTTTTCAGACAGGGGTAAGTAAAACTCACTTATAATCAACCCTACTCAAACTCATCAACCGCTGACTCTCAACCCCCTGCGCATCGAGGTTATGCACGCAAAACGCCAGCCGCGCCGCAACCTGCGCGCCCAGGAACATGGCCTCCTCGAACCCGTTCTTGGTCCACTCGCTCAGGTACGTCGGCAGCCCGGCCAGCTTGATGTGCGTCGGCGTCTGGCTGTGGAAGTGGTGCGTCGCGCCGCCCTGCATCACGTCGCCCGCGTTCGAGGTCGGTCCGCCGGGGGTACCCGGCTGGCCGCCCACGCCGCCGGGGACGCCCAGGCTCGCCGTCGTGGCGGCCTGGAGCAGCGGGTTGACGCTGCTGCTGATGCTCGGGCCGAGCTGGTGCGGGGGCCCGGCGGCGCCGACGTACGAGCCCGTGGGCGTCTGGCTGCCCGTCCCCGTGGGAGTAGCAAGGTTCGAGGGCAGCTCGGACGTGAAGATGGTGGCGGTGCTGGGCGAGATGAGGTGCCGCGCCGCCAGGGTCTGGACGATGTTGTCCTTGAGCCCGCGGATGCGCGCGCCGTTGCCGACGAAGACGAGGTTCTCCCAGCACTGCGGGCGCATGTACATGTCCTCGATCCCTTGCACGGCGCGGTAGATGGCCGTGCTGATGCGGTCTATCTCGGCCCTGTCGGCGAAGAGGAAGCGCTCCAGGCCGATCTCGATGTCCTTCCTGATGCGCTTGTTGCGGATTGTTGGGCCGACGGGCAGAGGAGGTTGGGGGGCTGGCGCAGCGGCCTCTGGTTTGGGCGCTTCTGGGACGGGTTCCTGTTTTGGTTCGTCGGAGCCGTTTGTTTGTTCTTTCGGTGCATCGCCGTTAGTGACTTCCGCTGCTGCCGGTTTCTCAGCTTCCGTGGTCTCGCCACCGGTCGGCTTCTCCGCATCCGTTGCAGCTGCTGCTGCTGGCGCGGCCGGCTGCGTCTGCTGTGGGGGCACTTCCTCCTGAATGACCTCCTCAAAGTGAAACACATTCTTCGCCCTCCGCGAGTTCGGTAACCTGGTCGGCTTGGCAGGTTCCTCCTTGTCCTTGCCCTTCCGGCCGGACTTGGCCTTCTCAGCCTTCTCCTTCTCCTTCTTCGCAAGGAACTCCTTCGTCTGACCCTCCACAACAAGCTTGGCGACGTCAAGCACACCGTCCTCGGTGACGATCTTGTCCTCGTTGACCCCGTCCTCGTCATCATCCACCACCGCAGACGGCTCCACGACCCGCGGCGCATCCGGCGCCGCCTCAGCGGCAGCCTCCTCGGGCAACTCCATCAGCCTCGGCGAATCGCCTACGTACGGCAGCACCTCGCAGATGTTGCTCTTCTTCAGCTGCTCCGCCATCTCGTACGTGAAGCCCTTGGCCTCCAGCAGCTCCAGCAGCTTCCGGGTGAACACCTCGCCTCCGGAGATCTCCTCCCCCTCGGCCACGGCCAGCGCGTCGGCGGCGCCGACGTCCATGTGCGAGACCACGCGGCTGTCGTAGATGCACGTCACGTCCACCTTCTGGAAGCCGACGTCGACGACCGTCATGTGCGGCCACTTGAGGCCGTACTGCGTCGCGATGCCGCTGTGGATCAGGCAGAGGGCCGGCGTGCGCGTGCGCTCGAAGACGTAGCGGGCGATGGCTTCCACGTCGGGCCGCGTCCACTGCGGGGAGGCCATGAGCATTATGGGCGTGTTGTGGTAGGTTGTTGTTAGCAGGGAGTGGACGTGTTCGAGGAAGGCGAGGAAGGCGTCCATGTTTGTTATTCGGCCGGCTGGTGCGCATCATGTTAGTACAGCTGCGGTTTTGAGTGTTGTAGGAATGGGGAGACGGTGTGTGCGCACCTTGGATCGGGTACGTAGCCCCCTCGGTCGAGTCCGGATCCTCGATGTACTCCCACTCATCACCCGCCGCACCGTTGCCATTGGTGTTGGCCGTCGCCCTCCTGCGCTTCTCGACGTGGTGGGCCCTCCACTCGCCCGTCTCCTCGTCCTGGAACATGCGCGTGGGGATGCGCAGCGCGGGCGGCGTCAGCTCACCGCAGCCCAGCTGGGCCATGGTGGTCTGGCTGCCGGGGCAGACGATGAGAATCTGCTCCTCCTTCCACTTCCCCGTCTGCGCGGACATGGTCTGTGATTTTTGCGGGGCTTCTGGTCGGGGTATTAGCAATGGGCGATTGCGGTGTGTGGCCACACTAATTGGCCGGTTCTGTCGGGGCCGTGTGAGTCGTCGATGTGCGGATTTGGAGGTCTTTCGCAAATAAAGTGTCGAGCTCCCTTCTGTCGCGACAGAAACGCGCCTTCTTCACCTGAGGTGCCAGTCGTGGTGGGGCACCTTTCGAGGGGCGGTCCGTGCCAGCTGGCAGGACGGAAGTCACTAGGTACCTTGTTCCTCCCTTACAACGACATGTTCACATACAACGAAGAATACCGGGCAGGTAGTTCCTGGATGACCTTCCGGATTAATGCTATTGTTGGTTCCAAGGATTGACATTACTCTAGTCCAGGCACGAGGCCGGATATCTCGGTCTAGAAATAATTCCCACAAGTCCACATCGAAGCCCCTGACCTGGTGGCTCGCTCACTTTCACATAATGCTCATTAACGCCATACACACGAAGGCCGCCTCATCCCAGTTTTACACATGCTCCCGACACCTGATCTCCCACTCATAGACATTAATGATACTAGATAGAATATCAGTCAGCGCCTGCCATGCAGGTTCCCGCTGCGTTGAATCTGTCTCTGCAGTAGAGACCCATCATCAAAACGCCATAACCCCTGGGCTCCGGCTGCCCTTGGACCATCACTGCCGCCGATTAACGCCAACGAAAAAGCAGTGAGAGGTATAAAGCCGGTCACGATGTCGATTCCTCGTAAAGTGCCGGATAAGGAATGAAAGAAGAGAAATAAGAAACCCCGGTCCACATTTGCGCCATCAACAGGGTATCATCATGATGCAAGAGCAACAGCGTCTGAGTGCGTGGGCGGCGGGATCTCTGGGAAGTATCCGGCCGCCTTCTCCATATCCGACTTTTCATGTCGGCTGGCCCGTTTCGAGATGATAGTGTCGTCTTTGCCCGGCGTCTGAGGTTCGTGCTCGAGCTCGTCACCCGAAGAAGTTGCTTCACCAATCGGCGGTGTGGGAGGCGATTTGTTGCTCCCAGTGCTCAGTCTGCTTCCATTCACTGGGGACAGAGATCGCGGTTGCTCGCTAGGGGTTTCGAAGACATCTTTATCGGCCTCCGAGGCGTCAGTGGCGTCGGCCACGGCCTCTTCGTGTTTGCTTGCAACGGCAGGCACATCGATCGTACTGTTGGGCGAGACTTCGTCGATCGAGGGTGTCGCCGCCCGCGAGGCTATGTCTGATGACTGGAAGGAGCTCCGGAGCGGACTCCGCAGTGATGAGACGTCGCCGAACTCGCTCTTGCTAGCACGAGATGTGCGTGCCGGGCTCCTAGCCGGCAGCGGAGGCGGAATTCGCTTTGGGATGGTCACCAATGCGCCCTTCGCATGGATTACCTGCGTCACCTGCGTAGAGAGTATGGCGGTCCGTGTTGGAGGGGCGGCTGTGGCGATCTCATACACGACAGTCTCGTCTCCTTCGTCGAGGCTCTCGTCGATTTCGTCATCCTCATCGTCGGCATCGGCATCTCTCTCGTCCTCGGTGAAATTACCGGCCGACGGTTTATCTCCCTCCGTCTCAGAGCCATGGTCGAGCGTCGATGGCTTGCTCTTCGCGGGGGAAGGGGGCTGCACCTTTACCGAATGACGAACCGAGGATTTGCGTCTTAGGTGCTGTATCGAACTGATGTCGATTTTCGTATAATCAACCTCCTCGGGCTCCATGACAGTGGGCAGCTTCTCTGCCATCGCCTCTTGTTGCCCATCGTCGCTGGTGTTGCGGCTTAGTGCCGTCTCTGGCGTGATCACCTGATCTGTCTGCGTGCCCTGAGATTTGCTCGACATGACGCTCCCTCGATTACTACGCGATAGATACGTGTCGATGCTCTGGCGGTTGAAATTGTTGAAGAGCGGGCTCGTTGGAGCCGGGTTAAATTCGAATTGACTGCTCGCCGGTCGTAGCCTGGAACCGGCTTCTCTGATCTCCAGACCGGCCATCTCCAGCGCAATTATCCCAAATGGATCCGGATCATCGGAATTCGGGACGCCAAAGGGTGATTTGGGCGGCTCTAGCGGTGCAACCGTCGGGGCGTCGATAACAGCATCGCCGGGAGCCGGTTGCCGCGAAAGAACCTCCATTAGTGCTGTGTCGAAGTCCGTCCGGCCCTCGGCAGCCTTGATCACTTCGAATATGGGCCGCGTCTCGGGGATGCTCTTGTGAATGTTACCCGCCAAGATATCCAGAACAGTGACATTGCTCGAGTAGAAGTGCGCATTCTCATTTCCACGTTCGGTGACCAGCGAACCGTCCAAGGGCACATGCTGATGTTGGCCCCTAGCTTTCACATAAGTGAGGACTGTGCCCTCCAATTCCTTCCACCGTATGTCGTTTTCCAGCAGTCCTGCCTTGACAAGCGGGCCGACAGTCAAGTTCACGTCGGAGCCCAGCGTCGTCCTTGGCCCCATGAAGACCTCCAAAGCCGCGACGCTGTTGATAACCAGTACGCAGTCGTAGATGTCGACGCCCATGACGAAGCCCAGGGCGGCTGTGTGCAGCATAATGCCGGATGGCGGCGACCATGTTCCGTCGGCCTTGCGTGCAATGAGAATGCCGGAACCACCGGAGCCGGACATCCAGAGGCCGGAGCGCATGCAGGAGAAGATGGCGAGGCCGACAGCATTCTGTATTATCCGAGGTGGTATTTTCTTAGAAACATACTTCGGGCCTGTAGACGCTGTAGGGGCTGTCGGGCTCGACGGTCTGGAGTCCTTCTCTTCGAGGGCGAGGAAGCCATCGGCTAGGAGGACAGGTCAGCAGAAGCACTAGCGGACGAATGAGACGAATTGAACTCGTGCACGTACTGCAAAACGACTTCAAGATGCGGGCAGCCTTCTCGCATTCCTTGTCGAGGGTTGTCGGCCAGTACGCCTCTCTCTCGTAGCTAGCAGGGACTGGCGAGGCAGTCGCATTACTAGCTCGTCTTGCTGAAGAACCCGCCCAGCCAAAGACCTTGTCCAGAGACACGGGTACGAGCGACGGTCTTGATTTCGTTGTGCTGTTGGTATTGGCGGCATTTGTCTTGTTCTTGTCCCACGATGGGAGCAGTGCCGAGACGCGCTGCATGATGACGGCGCCCGGTCCCGACAGCGACCCGGGTCTTCCAGGGCGAACGCTGGTAGTCCGCGGCGACACAATGTTGTTGACCAGCAAAGCAGCAAGAGGTGCAAAGCTAGCTCGACTGTCCGGTTGCAAAGGGAGATGGAAACCGGACAGCAACAGTTTTCCGGTGGAGCAATCCGACGGGGCGGTTGGGGGTTGGGTTTGTCGGTTTTGATGTATGCGCCTGCTCAGCAGACTTGTGTTGGCCCAGGCCTCGAGAATCGTCGTCGATCCCCAGAAAGCGGAAAGCCAAACGACGGCTGGACGGGCAGGGACAGGCCTGACAGGGCAAGGTCCCTCTTCCCAAAACAGCAGCCACCACTGCCCCCCAAGCGGGGCAGAAAAGCAATGCAAAGCGAGCGAGTGACGTGTGCGCGGGGCCTTTGCGCTGACTTGCCTGACTCCCAGCTGCAGGCTAGCCTTGCCTTATCCCCTGTAAACGAAACCTGGGTCAGGCGAGGAAGGCGCGTAACCTGATTGCTTGTTGCTGTGAACCAACAACACCACTATCAGGATACAATTTCCAGGCACGCCGTCTTGCGAAACTCGAATAGAGGTACTTAAGAAAAGGTACCAGCTCTTGTCTGGAGTTGAGACACTCGTACGAACTATCGGAAGGCGCAAATTGACGACGGCGCTAGTGTGGAGCTGACGAATAATGGGGTCGATGCTAGCGTCAGCGATCGCTTGTCACTCAGCACTTTGGGGCAGCTGCGACTGTCGACTTCAAGCTGATGACCTGAACTGCCTGACCGTCTGGATGGGAAGGAGAGGGAGGGTGGTATTTCCTAGTGTAGCCCGGCAGGGAATGGCTGTTCGGAACGGATTAGACTGCCGAGTGTGGGTGGATGCTTCAACTGGAAGTGTTGCCGGTGACACCGGTACCTGAATTAAGATGGTCAATGACGGGATCTATCAAGATCGTCTAGACGTGTATAGTGGTTTTGTATTAATTTCCCACGTGTTGGGCTATGCAAGGGGGACGGGAGGCTTGGTCGTCTACACGAAAACAGGGATGTCATTAACTGGGTGCAAAAGTGAAATCCTGAACTGAGCAGAGCATCCAAAGCTTGAAGCATGATGTCGCACAGTTGCGGCCAGACAGACGTCCAGAGCAAAGACTCTTCCGCTGTCGCATATCACGACAGGAATATCCATCCCAACACCATTGATCGTCTCTTTCATCTCCGTCTTGTCCAACGCAGGATTATCTTTCCGTCCAGCTCGTCAATAATCGCTGCAACTGGCTGCCTTGGTTGCTTTTCTCTGGAATGCGAGTCTCATATTAGGGGTCCTCAAAACTTCTTTGGAAAAATCTCCGTCTTCCGATGCTTGTCTCAGTATGGCTTGCATCCTCTGAGCTTTCTGTCTCTTGCCCATCACGGCCTCTTCTGCCTGTTGGAGGCCGCGCTCGGAAAGGCATAAAGACTATCGTTTCATGACGGTTAATGTTTCACCTACAACAACAAAAGATCGGACATTAAAAGTGAAGGCTTGCTGATTGATTCAATATCTTGCTTATCCTTTGAACTCCATGTTACTCCTGTCGTTCCTTTTCCTCAGTACCCGTCCCAAATCCACTTTACGCGGGCACGCGTCCCATACCCGATCCGGCACCAAAGACCGCATAACGCACTTACACTATAAAAAAACTACCTCAGGCACATGCCAACGGTTCGCAGCTTGAAGATCCAAACCCCCACAGGTAACGCCATCTTTGTCTTTCGGCCATTTACTGCTTGTTGTACTACCTAGATATCGGATCATCAGAGATCCTTCTTCAGACCCCCAATGGACCCCAAGCCCTGCTTCACCTCGTCGGCTTGCTCGTTGCCCTTGAGCTGAGCTGAGTTGCGTTTGTTAGCGGCGACATCTCTCGCTTCAACAGACCAATACGCGGACCGCAATACTTACAACCGACAAAGTCCTCTCCGGCCTTCATGCCCTTGGCCTGCATCTCCTTCGCTTCGGCCACCGCCTTGGCTTTGAAGACCAGCACGCCAACCTTCTCGATCAGAGGGTCGAGGTAGCCCTGCTGGTAGGCAAAGTGGCCACCTGCTGTGAGGGCGAGGGCGATGAGGATAGAGGTGAGGATTGAGTATGTTGTTGCGGCATCCACGGAGGAATCGGCAATCTTTGTGTTCGACATGATGCCCGGCTTTTTGGAGTTGAGGTACGAGGTGAGCTTGTCGATTCTTGTAAGTGATCACAGCGCTGAGAGGCAACGAGGTGTCAAAAAGTTTCAATTTGGTCAATTTTATTCTATCCCACCGTTTTATCTACCTACGCCTTCATACCCAAGAGAAATGCGTGCTTATCTCGCAATTGCAAGTTGTTGTTCTGCAATGACGTTCAACTGCAGCAATGATGCTATCAAGCTCCAAGGTTGCCCCCATTACAAGCAGGTTTCCTGCACACCCTCAGCCGTTACACAAAGACCACTCCAGCCCCAGTCCCGACAACTCGGTTGGTGCTTGCTTGGATTAACTGTTTCCCGTTCGGCCCATAATCTTCCTTGACCTTGATCCAGATTGGTCCATGGTCTGCCATACATTTCCTTGAACACATTATATGACGAGCCTTCTGCTGCTTTCCATGTCGTGCTGCTCTTGGCAGGTATGTCGTATGTCATTTCTCGTTGACCTTGGAGCGATCCAATCTTGTCTTTTTGTGATCTGTTAAAACCGGCGATGCATAAACCGTGGAAGGAAGGAAGGAAAAAAGGGAAAACGTGAAACTCGGGTGTCCCGCGTGTAGTCGCAAATTCAATCATCCGGAACAGCAAGCTTGGGATACTCCCCGCCCCGCAGCAGATACCTCTCCAGCTCGAGGCAGTCGATCGTCTTGCGCAGCGGCCGGGTCGCGGCGGGCCGCCCCCAGTTGTCGTCGGTGACGGCGTGGAACTTGTACACCTCGCGCGACGTCGTGCGTATCTCGCCGGCCTCGCAGTCGCCCTCCATGTGGAACCGCTCGAGCCGCGGCAGCTTGCCCTGGAGCGAGGCGAAGAAGGACCGCCAGGTCCCCTCGTAGAGGTGGATGCCGCCGATGCTCATCTCGTAGGGCTTCGCGAGGCCGCGCCCGCCGAGGCGGAGCCGCGCTAGGGTCGCGGAGTGCCGGGTCAGGAAGGAGCGCAGGTCGTGCTCGGCGCAGCTGATGCCTTCGAGTTTGAGGTCGGTGAGCTTTTTGAAGGTGAAGTCGGCGAGCAGGTCTTCGAACCGGAGGGCGAATTTGGCGAGGGGGTTGTGGTAGGTGTGGAATCCGAGCGAGAGACGGGTGAGGTTGGGTGAGAACTGCAGGACGTGGCCGAGCCCGTTGATGGCGCGGAAGCGTGCTTGAGGGAGGAGGTTGGGGGGAGGGTCGATGATGAGATCGAGCTGGGAGAGGCTGGCGAACGAGCGAGCACAGTCGAACCAGTGTCTCCTGTCGTCGGCCACCTTGAAGAGCTCAAGTGGTAGCTGGTCGATGGTGAGGGAGGACAGCCTGACGTGTCTGATGGCCGAGACAATGACGTTCATGTTCTTGCAGGCCTGGACACGGTCCCTCTTCCGGCAGTTTCTGACCAGGAAGACGTCCTTCAACACATCGATGTCGTACGGACACTTGGTGTACGTTATCTCGAGGTCCGTCAGCCTTGGGATGTTCTTGAAGGCCTCTTCGACCAAGCTGCCTCGGCTGCTGAACGATGGAAGGCCGCGACCGCGCTCCTCCGTCTCGTAATACCGCGTCCAGGCATCCTGGAGGATCTCGTTCCGTTCCTCGGGCTCCTGGAGCCAGTGCTGGAAGAAGGACGTGTGTCGAGCACTGTATTCGTCGACTTTGGCAAAGTTGAACGTGATAGACTCTATGCTGCTCCTGAGCTGGTCATGGCTCGCGATGGAGTGCAACCGCTTTACGTCGTCCCTCCACTCGACTGATGTGAAGTGAGGCGGGATGAGATAGTCGTAGCCGACAGTGGCAAGAGTGCTAGACGCCAGCCGGAGATGTTGGACTGTGGTAGCATCACAGTACTCGAAGATGAGCCGTAGGAGCTCGACCGGCAACGAGTCCATGTTGGGTGAGGTTAACCACAAAAGGCTTGCCCATCAGATCGTGAAGGATTTCAAGAGTGACGGATGTAGTCATTCCGAGATAGAAGACTGGCAGGCGAGGGGGAAGAAGAATTATAGAGTGATAATAGGAGGTAGACGTTAGGGAGAAGCGGAAGAACGACGAGAGGACGTTGACTTATTTGGTGGCTGACAAAGACCTGCTACAACAGCCTAACCTAGTTTGCCCACCTCTCTTTTGACTTCTGACCTTGTTGAGATGTGTGCCGGTGCGTGTGCTTTACATGAATTACACCAGAGGTGTAAGCCCGCTCTTCGTTCACCACTAGACCGCCTGGCCATGTCCGGACCCAGGCCTAGATAGCTTCCTGTTACCAATGAGAAGACGATATTTCCCAGGCGGACCGTGGCTCCATTGAACCAGGTGTGTGCCGTGCATATTCTGGGAACGCAAAACGGGTACCTTTTGAACCTCAACAAGCCAACACAGCAGTTGTTGACGGTGAATTCGACACTGAAGCTTCTCTCGCAAGAGTCGGTGAGCTTAAGACATGGGGGCTGCAGCCAAGCCCAAATTCCCTAGGCGGACGGTGCATTAGCGAGTCTCCGCAAGCTGCCACGGTGGGCGAACCGCATGCAAGCCCACGGCAGGTACAACACGTAGCAATCCCAGGCTTCAAGGTTCCCAGCTAATCCGGCATCGTTTCTTCAAAATGGCGGTGGACAGTCACTCAATTTAATGCCCGACAGCTCGGGCACCGGGATCTGGACCGAACCATGTCTTGAGTATCGTTCGGCCACCACGGTTCCACAGCATGCACATACGAAGTACGTCTGTGATATACCACCCCCCTGCCCTATACTTGGTCTTCTAGAAACGCTCCGGCGGTGCTTGGCCGAGTTGGCTAAACCAGGCAGAGACGTGGTCCGCTCAACAGGTGTGGACGGCAAGGTAAGGTACCGAAGAACGGCATGCGTTTCCACATGGCTCGCCAGGCAACATGCCGTGGTGCTGCACAAGCAGCCAAGGTATTCACTATGAAGTAGGCGGAGGACATGGGACTGGCGGTGCCGGATCACTTGCGGTGAGACGAAACTGTCACAAGGCCGTAGCGGGGTATCGTCACTTCCTTGAGCCCCACTGCTCGACTCTTGTCGGTGTAATAGTCGTCAACCTTGATGGTCTTGGGCAGGCAGGCAGATGTGAGTTGCACACTTGGTCCCAGCCCTGGCCATATAACTGAGTCATCGTAGTGAGATGCTGAGATGTGCTGATATATCAGCTTTCAGCCGCGAACTGTGGCAACTTCCTGATTGCTGAGTAGGTGAGAAGTGAGACTTGATCAGGCGGATATGATGAAGGGCCGAGAGTTGTGGTCAGTAGCTCCCGACTCCCAAGCTGCTCACCGCGAGTTCTGTACGCACCATCGAAACACAACAGTCCCGAGCAGCCAGCCCATCAAGGCTCAGCAGACTTCGGAAGCACGATGCGGTACAGCCCACCGCGGCGGGAGGGATATCGAGAGTCTGCCTTGACATCAGTCCATCCAGTCATGTTGTAGCTGTCGAGAAGTAAGGCGATCGGAAGACAGTCCCATAACAACATCATTATCAAGCGGTTGCCATCCTTGAACCACGAACAGTGTCAAGTTGAACGTAGGAAGATTCACCTGTGCCTCTCCGCTGTCGGCCAGCTTGTCCTCGGATCATTCCGGCATATTGAAAGCTCAAGTACGGTGTGTGTGATAGGACATGAAAGCAGAAAAAAGCAATACTTTGTAGCCTAATCTCAATATTTCGGATAAGCAGCTACGGCACTAACGGCAGGACCTGTCAAATGCATTCTTCAGCGCGAAAATAAAAAGCAACCCAGGATGAAATACGAAGTATCATGGCAGAGAGCTGAGGTGTTGAATTTGGCCAAAAGAGTTGAAGAGACCCATCGTCCAAATATGCCCCACTTCGTATTTGAGCTAGAGGTACCCTGGTCACTTTCACAAGTAGCGCCGAGAGTCCCAAGATTAACTCCGAGCCTCGAATCTCCAACAAGGACAACCTCGCCGGGAAACTGCAAAGCGTGTTGCGTCGTCACGACTGTCCTTTCGGAACATGGAAGAGCCTCGAAGTCTCATCTGGCGAGAATAAGAACTGTTGGACACTCGGGCTGAAGAAAGTGAGACAACCCCGGACCCAGAGGCTCAGCCACTGGTCCACACAGATACGAAGAGGCAACTAGTCGCCTTCCTCTCCACGTCAGTACCAGCATGACAGCCTCCATCCCCGTACATGCCGAACAACAGATCCGGCAACATGGTCTTCTCCGGCCTGCTGGGCTCGTCCGCAGGTGACCGGACCCCCCGCGCTGGTCCGTCTCGGCCCAAGAGTCTCGCCTCGCTGAAAACGCCGTCCGCGAGCTCCGTGTCCAGCGTCGGCAGCAACCACGATGCCACCGCCACGGACTACATTTCTGACGAAACGCACCTCCGGCCTGTCGACCCGGAAGCTCCGGACCTACGCGAGCTGAACAACAGCCTCGAAGCGCTTGCTGCCGTGTTTCCCGATATCCAGATCGATGTCTTCCGAGAGATGCTATCGAGCTTCGACGGCGAGTCGAGGCTGGCCCTTGTTGCGGACGCACTCCTCAAAAGTAGGGTTTCGTGGGTCAAGGGGAGGTGGAGAGTTGCAGACAAGGACAAGGCTCCGGATGCCCAGAATGCGAGGCCCAACGCAGATGTACGGCCAGACCAAGCATCCTTGGTGCCGAACAACGAGGTCTTCCGGAGCGAGGACTACAAGCGCGCAGTCAGGACGCTGGCATGGCAGGAGTTCAAAGGCCTGTCTCGATCCACCATAAACGCGGTCCTTGCCGAATCCAACTACTCTTACCTCGATGCCCGCCGGACGCTGGTGGACCTGAGCTGCAAGTCCTGGCGCTTCACCATATCCTCGATTTTTCTCCGGCGGAAACCGGTCACGTCCTCTGAAGCAGAAAATCACCCTCTCGTCATATGGAAGTCTACGGGTCACGGCTCGATCACTCCGTGCGTAAAAGCGACAGGGAACGCCGAGCTGGACAGGGAACTGTTCAACGCTCTGATAATCCCGATCAGGAAACAATCCACAGCGAACCAACTAGAGAAGGACCACGAGCTGGCCAAGGCCATCAACGAAGAGGAGGCCGAGGAGCTAGAGGCCATACACGACTGCGCATGTTGTTTCACGAGCACGACATTCGAAGAATTCACCTCCTGCAACGCAGACGGCCACATGGTCTGCTTCCGCTGCGTGCAGCACTCCGTCACCGAGGCAGTATTCGGCCAAGGCTGGCGACGCTTCATCGACGCCTCGACAGGCACGCTCATCTGCCCCGCCGTAGACTCCGTCGAATGCCAAGGCCGCATCCCGTCAGACCACATCCAGCGCGCCCTCCTCGAAGACAAGCGCGGCGCCGAGATCCTGCACAAGCTCGACGAAAGACTCGCAGAGCACAGCCTCGTCTCCAGCGCCCTGCCCCTAATCCGGTGCCCCTTCTGCTCCTACGCCGAAGTAGACGACATCTACCTGCCCCTCACCGAGTCCCAGCTGCGCCTGCGCGCCAACAACATCTACAACCTCATCTTCGCCGTCCTCTGCATCGGCGCAGTCCCCTTCCTCCTCCCCATCCTGCTCTTCTCCTCCTTCGTCGCCCTCCTCCTCTCCTCCAAGCACACCCTGGGGGACTACATCACCACCCACTTCTCCGCCGCCCTCCTCCGCCACCGCCGCCGCCGCCGCGGCACCAAATTCACCTGCGCCTCCCCGCGCTGCGGCCGCACCTCCTGCCTATCCTGCCAGAAGGCCTGGGCCGACATCCACATCTGCCACGAGTCATCCCTCGTCGCCCTCCGCACCCAGGTCGAACAAGCCATGTCCATGGCCATCAAGCGCGTCTGCCCGCGGTGCAACACCTCCTTCGTCAAAAACGCCGGGTGCAACAAGCTCACCTGCCCCTGCGGCTACAAGATGTGCTATGTGTGCCGCAAGGACATTGGCGGGGCCGGAGACGGCCCGGACGTCGGGTACCGCCACTTCTGCGACCACTTCCGGCCCGAGGGGGATCCCAAGCCGTGCACCCAGTGCAACCGGTGTAACCTGTGGGAGAGCGAGAACACGGACGCCGTGCTCGCCCAAGCCAAGGAGGAGGCGGAGCGGAAGTGGAGCGAGACGGAGAGTCGGGATCTGAGCTCGGCCGAGAAGGCGTTTTTGGAGACCGGGGTGGCGGCTAAGGGGCAGTCGGGCACGGTGGAGGGGGTTTTCAGAAGGGGGAGGTGGCCTAGTGTTGAGGAGTGGTTTGATATTTTTGTTGAGAATGTGTTTGTGTGAACGAACGTCTGAGGACGGGGGGAAAGAGTATTTATACCCAGGGTAGGTCGGCGACATTCATTAGCGGGTGGTAGTAACACGGATTTTGGCGTAGACAATGTATATTCATAACGTGCAACTTCATGGTATCCAAAGCAAATCTATCATACACCCTCACTCTTATGTCCTATCTACAACTTCCCCTGAGCCCCATCAACCAGTTCCGCCGCCGCACCCGCAATAGCCAGCTTCCCGGTCTCCTTGACCTTGGTCTGGAAGATGACCTTGTTGCCCTCCTTCCACATCTCGGTCACCAGCGTCTGGCCCGGCAGCACCGTCCCGGCAAACCGCACCTTGATATTCTTAAACGGGCCGAACTTCTCATACACCGCCTTTCCTGCGATGCCGAAGAAGCACAGGCCGTGCAGGATGGGCACCTTGAACCCGCCCATCTTGGCAAAGGCCGGGTCGACGTGCAGCGGGTTGTAGTCGCCGCTGAGGCGGTACAGCGCGGCCTGCTCCTCGATAGTCTTCTCCTCGACGACCACGTCCGCGAGGCGGGACGGCGGCTTGCTGGCGGCCGTCGAGGCGCCGCGGTCGGCCGGCTTCTTCTGGCCCCCGAACCCGCCGCAGCCGCGCAGGAAGACGGTCGTCTCGTTGTAGAAGAGCTCCTCGCCCGTCTCGGCGTTTACCGTCGTGATGCCGTTCTTGAGGATGGCGGCGTTGCCCTTGTCGACGACCTCGAGCAGCCTGCCGCGCGAGAGGAGGCGGGCCGAGGTGGGGATGGGGTATTTTTTTACTTCCAGGTACTGCTCGCCGTGCAGCAGCATCATGGGGTTGAAGTTGGGGACCACGTCCTCCATGCTGTAGGGCAGCTCGGCGTCGAAGGGCGGGATGACGCCGAAGGTGGGGATGACCTGGAAGTCGTCGGCGCCCTCGAAGACGTACCGGAGGTCGGTGCGCTTGGCGCCGATGCCGAGGTTGTAGAGGATCACGTCGCGCTCCGTGTACTTGAATTCTGTGGCCTTGGGGGTGGCGGACTTGGCCTTTTCGATGGCGGCGAGGTACTGGTTGGAGTCACCCTGCAAAGCGCGGAGATGGGTTAACACTTTATACATCTATTTGCAGCTACAAGCTACATATTACGTCCAATGTTGTCGACGTCTTATGATACAGTGTATGAACAGGGCGCACACACAAGATAAAATCATCATACCTTGGCCGCGCCACCAGACTTGTTCTCCATGTTCGCCATGATCTTCTCCAAGCTGTCGTTGGTCTTCTCCGGGTGGTCGGCCCGCTGGTCGAAGGTGACGATGTCCTTCCAGTGCTTGGCCACCTCCTCGGGCGTCAGCGGCACGTCGACGGGGAAGCCGTGGCCGCCGGTGCGCTGCCACCTCGTCTGGCCGACCCAGCCGCTGCCGACCTCGTACAGGCCCCCCGTGGGCTTCTTGGGCACCTTGTCGCTGCTGAGCGCGAGCACGACGGGCGCGATGTACTCGGGCTTGAAGGCCTGGACGAGCTCCTCGGGCAGGATGGTGCGGGTCATGGCGGTGCCGGCGTTGGGGGCGATGGTGTTGACGTAGATGTTGTACTTGACTCCCTCCAGAGCGATGGCACGAGAGAAGCCGAGGATGGCGGATTTCTGCGGTGAGGTTAGCACGTATTGCACGGAGCATTACTTTGTCAAATCTTGAATCACTTACAGCAGCTGCGTAGTTGGCTTGGCCAAAGTTGCCGTAGATACCGCTGGTCGAGGTCGTGTTGACGACACGGCCATACTTCTGCTTGAGGAAGTACGGCCACGCCGCCTTGGTGACCTTGTATGTTCCCCGAGCGTGCACGCTCATGACCTGATCCCACTGGGCATCCTCCATGTTCGCGAAGGCCTTGTCCCGAAGGATTCCGGCGTTGTTGACCACAATATCTATCCGGCCGAAGGCGTCGATCGCCGCCTTGACAACTGTGTCACCGTCCTCGGCGGAGGCCTTGACGCCGACGGCCTTGCCGCCCGACTTCTTGATCTCGTTCACGACATCGTCCGGGTTGACGAGATCGTTGACAACTACGGCAGCACCGTACTTGGCGAAGGCCAGGCAGTACGCACGGCCGATACCAGCACCTCCGCCGGTAACGAGCGCCACGCGGCCCGAGAAATCGGGCTCCTCGCCCTTCTCATTGGCAGGTAGCTTCTGCGACTGCTCTAGGAGGCCGACGAAGTCGGCAACGCCAGTGGGGTGCTCCGGCTTCGAGAAGTTCGACACGTCATCCCACTTCTTCAGGACCGCGCCAGGGGTGTAGGTGTCGTCGCACTTGAGCAGCTGGCCGCTCGAGCGTTCCCACCTCAGCTTGGCGATGTGACCGCCGCCAACCTCGAAGATGGAGCCCGTCTCGCTCGTGTTGCTCTTGTGTGTGAGGACGGCGACCAGCGGCACGACCCACTCGGGCTTCATCAGCGCGAGCAGATCGGGCGGCATGACCGTCTCGGTCATGCGGCTAGCAGCGATAGGTGCAATGACGTTGGAAATGATGTTGTACTTGATGCCCTCCTTGGCGAGCGTCTCTGTGAAACCGACCATGGCCAGCTTGGCGGCGGAGTAGTTGGCCTGGCCAAAGTTGCCGAACAGGCCGGCGGCCGAGGCGGTGTTGATGACGCGGCCGTACTTCTGCTTGCGGAAGTAGGGCCAGGCGGCGCGGGCGCACTTGTAGGAGCCCTTGACGTGGACCTTGAAGATCAGGTCCCAGTCCTCGTCCTTCATGTTCTTGAAGCTGACGTCGCGCAGGATGCCGGCGTTGTTGATGAGGATGTCGATGCGGCCGAAGGCCTTGATGGCGGTGTCGATGATCCTGTCGCCGTTCTCGACGCTGTCGTAGTTGGCTACTGCCTTGCCGCCCGCGGCTTTGATCTCGTTGACCACGACATCTGCGGCCTTTCACGCTTGTCAGCACATGGAGCTTCCCGATCAGGGGCTGACTGACACCTCGCCTCTGCTTACCTTGCTAGACGCTCCCTCGCCCTTGAAGGAGCCGCCGAGATCGTTGACGACAACGCTGGCTCCGCGCGAGGCGAAGAAGATGCAGTATGCCTTGCCCAGACCGCCACCAGCGCCGGTCACCACGACGACCTGGCCGTCGAACCTCAATTGCTCGCTCATGTCGGGTTGTGTGCTTGTGATTATTGAACTGGGGTATTGGTGCGCAAGACAGTAGACACAGATGACAGGGGAGAGGAAGAGTGAGAAGAGGTATGAGAGGTATGAGATATGAGGTTCTTGAGTGTTTCCCTACAGCAAAGCGGGATGTTCTACTCTAAATAACAGCTGTGCTGGATTGTTCCATTCGGCAAGTCGTCAGCGAGTGAGGCCCGGCTAAGCCGAGGCTTCTACGGCTCTCATTCCACTCTGGAGCCGTTGCCGAGGGGGATGGCACTAAACCTCTTTGGGCTGGACTATTCACATGCTAACCTGCCGGCAATGAGGTCATGCGTAGCGCCGGTGGGGCAGCTGGGGCCAAGCTGACTTTCTCCAGGCAAAGCTTGTGGGGGATTGGAGAGTCTGGGGATGTCACATGCGACGGAAAACATTGAGAGCCTCCTTCCTCCGATTGTCGTTGGATCGGATTAGTCTAATCGAGCAATTGTCCTCTGAGTTTGATGCACTTCACGTCTATGAATGAAGGTTATTTTTGACGCTGTTTACTCTCTGAGAGTTGCCGTGTAGCGAGCATGACTGCCGTCCATCAGCAACTGTGAGAGGTACACGGTACCTACATTTAGGTCCGCTCATCTCTCCGGTCACCGGTGTCGCTACCGGGTAATTCCCCACAATCTCGAACTCTGTCCCCTTGCAGACAATGGTGAAGCTCAAGGTGAGATAAAATCACGCTCACGTTGTATTGTGATTTTGTAAACAACCAGCCCAATCACAAATCTCATCCCGTCTGTCCCTTGCCATCCAATCTCTACCGCCCTCCAAAAATGGCCAGCACCCCCCTACCGGGCAGCGTCCCCCAACAGCGGGTCATAGACGACAAATCCCCACTCTGCATCCCCTTCATCCTCAACCTCCTCCAGCAACACCAGTCCTCCCCCTCCTCGTCCTCCCGTCCCTTCATCATCGGCCTCAACGGCGTGCAAGGCGTCGGCAAGACGACCCTCGTCAAGGCCCTCGCCGAGACGCTCAGCGACCGCGAGGGCCTCCGCACCCAGGTCGTGAGCATAGACGACTTCTACCTCGCCCACGCGGACCAGCTCGCCCTCGCCGCCGCACACCCGGACAACGCCCTGGTTCAGGTCCGCGGCGAGCCCGGCACGCACGACTTGCAGCTCATGAAGGGGTTTTTCGACGCGCTGCTGGAGGGGAAGCCGTGCCGCGTGCCGAGCTACGATAAGAGCGCGTACGGCGGGCTGGGGGATCGGACGCCCGAGTCGACTTGGACGCCGCTGAATGGGCCTGGGCAAAACCCGGTTAAGGTGGTGATTTTCGAGGGCTGGTGCGTGGGGTTTAGGAGCTTGGCGCCCGAGGAGGTCGAGAGGAAGTGGAGGGGGGAGAGCAGGACGCTGCATAAGCATGAGCTGGAGCATTTGCTGTTTGTGAATGAGATGCTGAAGGGGTATGATGTTATTACGGATCTGTTTGATGCGTTTATTCATATTGATGCCGAGGATACGGAGTATGTCTACGAGTGGAGGCTGCAGCAGGAGAGGCAGCTGAGGGAGGAGAGGGGGGTGGGCATGAGTGATGAGCAGGTTGTGCGGTTCGTTGATGCGTACTATCCTGCTTATGAGCTGTTCAGCGAGAGTGTGAAGAAGGGGATATTTCCTGATAGACCTGGCTGTCAGCTGAGACTCGTGGTTGCCAAGGACAGGCGCGTGCAAGAGCATGCTGTTCTATGACGGTGCTGAGCAAGTATGTATGTGTATTTGTTTACATAGATGAGATAGAGTCTATGTGCAACAGGTCTGCGCTTCCTGTTGGGTTTCCATGCCCGAGATAAGTCGTACAATGAGAAGCTGGTCGACCAAAACGCCTCGCGATAGAACCATATGCTCCCTTATATAAGGTCGCGGTGGCTCCCAGCCACCGTCGCACTCGTGATAATCGTAATCATGATGTTAGCAGAGGTACTCCTGGTTGCCGATGACCCGAGTGCAAAACAGAAGCAATAGACCGCCAGATACCGCATGAAGAACTCGCCCATCAACCGCTGTACATCCGTTGCCAAATATCGGTATCTATTTTTTGTAGGCTTGCCCTGATACTCCTCACCTAGGACACAAACCATAACTCCTCCTCATTGTCCGAATATGGTACATCCTCCACTCAGACGTCGACGTCCTTGCCCGACATCATGCTCTGGCCGTCCTGCTTCAACTCCTGGAGTGTGCGCGCTATGCCCTCCATCTTGTTGCGCACCGTCTCCTCGCGCCCATTGATCTCCCTCTCGAACTGCGCCACCATTTCGCGCTTCTCCTTCCGCGCCGTCTTGAGCTTCTGCACGATGCCGCTGAACTGGTCGAGGAACCAATCACCAGCATCTTCCCATTCGCCTATCGAAATCTGCGTGAAGAACTGGTGTTGGTCCAGACTGTCCTTGTCCTTGTAGTACGTAAGCTTATCCTCCAGGCTGTTGCCGGACGGGACCGACGTCTGCTGCATGGCGGCAGCTTGGGGGTCGTAGTCGAAGTCCTGTTTCTGGAGCTCCGCGTAGTTCATGGCGTTGAGCTCGGCGTCGTTATAGTCTGGGCTACGCTGCCGTTTCTTGGACTTCTGCAGGCGGCGGCTCGACGATCTTGTCAGCGATGCCTCACGAATTGAAGGTTTCGGAGCAATCAGAGGCTGCCGTGACGCGGGTCTTGACACCAGCTGGCGGGTCGACGAAGCCGCTCGTGGTGTGCGTTGGAGGGCTTCCTTAAAGTCCTCCGAGGTAGTCGCATCACCCGCCGTCGGCGCACCTACAGCACCTTGTGTGAGCCAGGTCGGGTCGTCGACCGGAGTTAGGTTCTCAAAGATGGTGGAGCGCTTGTGATGAAGTTCACGCTCTCGCTCCCGCTCCCGCTCTCGTGCCCTCTCGTACTCTCGGAGCTCGCGCTCGCGAACGGCCTCTTCTAGTTTGCCGTCCAATCGTTCCGTCCTCTCGGTCCTTCGTCCTGGCGAGCCGTGGGCGCTGTTGCTTTCCGGTGGTGATGAGATACCAGCAGGCCGGTTATCGGGAAACGAGCTGCGATTTGGCTCGCGGGCGTCACGTTGTGCGAGCTTGGTGCGTCGAAGAGTGTTATTCCTGGGCGGCGTATGCTCGTATTGGTTGTCATCCTGATATACATCGTCCATGCGGGCTGCCTGCTCGTTGATATCGCTCTGCACGCTGGTATTTAAGGTGGTGGCGCTGGGTCCGTTTGCAGCTGGGCCTGACCGTCCGACAACCTTGAGCAACCCGTCACTCCCGATGACGAAAGGGGCATGCTCCTCGTGGCTGCGTTGCAGCTCGTTTCGTCCAGCTTGACGTGGATATGCTGTCTCGCTGTATGCTCGGTTGTGTTGGCCCTTGAACCTGTCCGAATCATGTCTGCTATCCGTCTCCTCGAACATGGATGCCACGGTGGAGTCCTCCCACATGCCACCATTCGGATGTGGAGCATAACCAGCTTCTCGAACCTGATCAGACGTCTTACTACGCTGCATTGGGTGATAATGAGGGGGTGCGGCAGGTGGGCTACCAGGCAGTGACTGTTGCCGTTGCGGCGACTGCTGCTGAGCCTGGCCCTGACTGGCACCTGTGAACCCAAATCTTCCACCCCTTGGGACCGGCAGCTTGGCGGAGGCGGCAATGTCCTGACGCGACACGGTAATCTGCGGCGCTGGCTGCAGAGTGGTTTGAGGTGGTGATTGTGCTGGCAGGTTTGTTGTCGTGGCTTGTCTAGGGCTGGTAGGGCCACTGGCCGATCCATCTCCATGTCTGGACATGAACATGCCCATCCCGGACATCTTCTTCCTCGCTGTCGGCATCATCTCAAAGGCGCATCTAGCAGGCGAATAACACTGATAGAACAGATGTTGCCGGAACGCGAATGCGACACCGGTTTGTTTGAGTGGAGTGGGAGTGAGACGTGGTTATTTGTTTCCAGTGCAGTGCGGACATGTATGGACGAGGGGGATCCAGTTCGCGATTAGTGATGCGCGACGAGGGCTGTTATATCATGCTGCAATGCAGTTGGCCCTCCGCGTTCGAATGGCTGGATGGCGGATGGCGGATGGTGGATGGATGAGTGAGAGAAAAGACGCTTGCTTGGTTCAGTGAGCGCAAATCAAGTCCAATCTCATCCCGTCCTCCGCCCGTGGACAACTACTGCAGGAAGGTGCAGGCTAGAGTTTACAGACTTGTTGATGCAGGCAGGAGAAGGTGCGATGCAGTTCCAGCAATGTGGAGAGCCACCAGCTCGCGTCGCCTCAAAATGTGCAGTCGTGGTTCCAATCCCAGCACTTCATCTCGCTGCCAGCCACGAAGTCAGGTGAGGCGACGCAGGGTCCATAGCGTGCAAATTAAGCGGCCCACCCCCCAACTTCCTTCACTGTCCTGACTGTGAAGTGAGATCTCGATATCTTTGTTGGGCGCCAGTCTCGATCCCTAACCTCACGATCCATTCATTGTCTTTTGTCTTTGAGAGTCCTGCATGTTCTGACAGGCCGCCCCGTTTTCTCTTTTCTTTCTCTGCAACCCGTGGCCAATGCATGACGCTCCCGTCCCCCACAAGCAGATGAGATGCGCTTCCATCTCTCCATATTCCGCACTCCAGTAATGTGTCATCCGTCTCTCCCGCCCATGTTCTGGCCGTGTCAGCCATGAACCACTGATGGTGGTATTTGATGTCAGCCATTGAGGTCATCGAGAAGCCGCATGCGAGGTGCATGACCGGTGCTCTCCGCGGTGCCCGTGTCCATGTCCGATGCCCGCGGTCCAAAAAGGAGCCGACCTACCTTAGGGACGAGAACCATGAGCCTCGATACCCAACGACGGTTCCCCCACGACAGAACGCTGATTCCGCTATAGGCGCCCAACCTTAACCACCGCGACGAGTCCAGCAGCATACTGCATGCATGTCGAACGGTTGGCCAACGTCGAAATGCAGATCGTTGTGGTGTGTTGCTCTTGCGCACCCAATCAGCTTCCAAGCGCATTGTCTGAAGGTGAGTGTTCGTAGTAACCCGAACTTTATCTGGTTGTGTGATGCAATCAAGAGGAGATGGATGCAGCATGAGATTGCTTCGCAAGATGCGCAATTGACTGTGGCGCCTCCAACGGTTCGCTCTTCCGGTACTGCAACGTCATCTTTTCGACGCTCCTCAGCAGCTCCTCTTTGGCCATGCTCCTTGGACTTGATGGAATACAGATTGTGTCGGCAAAGAGACTCCCTTGCACTCGGTTTCCACTCGTTCACTCACCCGTGCTGACTCGCTAGTCGGTCCAAGTGAGCACGAGTCACGTACCTGCCATCCGTCCTCACCGCCAGTGGGCCGTCGCACGAAGATTTCGTTAGCGGGAAGTGAGGATATCAACATCCAAGGTCAGATGGCCGAGCGGTCTAAGGCGCCACGTTAAGGTCTCATAACCCTTAAAACATCAGTTATCCGTGGTCCGAAAGGGCGTGGGTTCGAATCCCACTCTGATCAGTCTCTTTTGTCTCTGTGACCTCTTGTGAAGGCGGGAATCAGTTGGTGATGGCTTCAGTTTTGCATTTTGTAAGTGTGGAGCGGTATCCGCTACCCAAAGATCGGGTGCTACCTTGGCTGAGGGAGATACCATGCCCGTTGGGACAATGCGGTGTGCGAATCTACTCGAATTCCCGGGCAGGTCCTCCTTCCATGTTGGTTCTTCTGCAGACCAGAACCGCCACTGTCGTCCTGAGGCTGCACTGCACGATGGACTGGCAAAAGAGACTGATCAGAGTGGGATTCGAACCCACGCCCTGCCCTAAACCTTTACCTCCTTGACCTTGACCCACTTGCACCGACCTTACTGTCCTTAGCCTAAACACCATCCAGAGCAGACGGCTGCAGCAGACCTGAGACCACAGATCACTTCTTCAAGGACTGGCTGTCTTAATGAGTATCTTGATTTTGGCTACTGTGCTATCGCAAGCCTATGCCATCCGAAGCTAAATCGTAGACCTGTACTCTGCCCTGGTACCAGTTCCCTCAGACCAACTTCAGACGAATAGCAAACATCCCATGGGGTACATGATTGTCCGAAGACATCCTCCTCCTAGGTGAGCTGAACAGATCGCGAGCATAAAACAGACAGAAAATCACGTTTGCCCTTCCCTTAACAAAACAGAGCTGACAACGGTCGAGATCAGCAAATACCGAGTGGTTGTTCAGTCGTGGGCGGAATCACCTAAAGTGACCTGAGTTAGCAAACTGTTAAGGAAACACGGCGGAATAAATGGCCGGCTGGCGGAGGATCGAACGGCTTACTCGGACTCCCTCTCCGCAAACTCGTTGAGCTTGCGCTTCTTGGACTGACCACCACCGGCGGCGGCGGCTCGCTTCTGACCCTTGGCCGGGCTAGCTTGCTGCTTCTCAGCCTTCGCAGCAGCTTTCTCAGCAGCCTTGGCCGCGGCCTTCTCGGCCTTCTCAGCCGCCTTCTGCGCGTCCTTCTCAGCTTTGATGGTAGCTCTCTCGGCAGCCTTGGCCTCCTTCTTGACCGCCGCCTCAGCCGCCTTCTCAGCCTTTTTGGCCGCTTTCTTGGCCTCACTCTCCGCCTTCCTCTCTGCGGCTTTGGCCTCCTTCTCAGCAACCTTGCGTTGAGCTAGGACATTCTCATAGTCATTGATGCCGGCAGCACCCCAGTTTCCGTCCTGGGTCCATCTGGCTTTGCACGTGGGGCAGTTCAGCGGCTCCTAGCCGCTTGAAGCTTCGCCACGCACGTCAAAGCAGATCTTGTGGGCATAATGGCCGCATGAAGTGCAACAGACGGTGACGTCAGTGTTGTCACCGCAGGTCTTGTAGCAGACGGGACAGTCCATGTTGACAGACTTCGGGGTGCCGTCCGTCAGAGACGGGTCGCTGCTCACTTGAGCCGATGTCAGAGGGTAGGTCTCCAGGTTGGCGAACAGGGCCTCAAGCTCAGTGTTGAGGAACCCGTGCTGCCAGCGAAGAGGCTCTTCGGCCTTCAAGGCGAAGGTCAGAACATCTATTAACAGTCAGTTTTCTACTCGCCGTCATGTGACAAACAACTAGCTCTTGACTTGATCGCATTTGACAACGAAAGCACTAGAGCCCGAAATAGATAAGAGAAGCGAGGGAACAAAACGCAACGAAACGAAACGCGAACGACGAAGGGAATGATCTCTACAGCGGGTTGATGTGCTAACGGAAGGCTGGCTTACAGAGCATATGCTTGCAGGTTGGTGGTCGGAACATCTGAATGATCTGTCAGACAAGGAACAGGCAGTATGTGAGCAAGGCTTGAATACTCACGGCTGACTCGCAGGAGCAGGATCCCTTCAGGTTGTTGGAGATCTTGACGGTGTAGGTGGATCCGCTGCTGCCCTTGATGGAGAAGGTCCTAGCAAGATCGTCGTACTCGCCAGAGTCGGTGACCTTGAGGATGAACATGCGCTCGGAGAAGACCTTTTTCATGTTGGCAGCATAATTGTCATTGGGCTCGGCGCGGTAGGGAGTCTTGCGCTTCTCACCGGCGTGGCCGCCATCGTCGCCAGCGCCACCCTGGTTCTTCTTGCCTTTGCGGGGAGCCATGATGATGGATGTGTTGGGCTTTGCTTGTAGTGATGAGATGTATGGGCTGAGCGGAAGAGGTAGATGGGGGTTGGAAGGTTGTGTGGGTGGAAAGACAAGAAGGATGGGTTTCCAGGGAAGGTTGGGGGATGTGACCTTTGCGAGATAAAAAGGAAAGGATGGTGGAATTTGGAAGAAGTGAAATGATTGCTCTTGGAAAAAGTGAAACCGCTTGATTTAGGCAGCTGCCGTCTCTGGAAGAAATTCGGATCCTCGAGTCTCTTGGGGGAAGGTGCGAGGGCCGACAAAATGTCTTGCCTGGGGATGAGAGGAAGGTGCGAGAGTGGTCAACTAAAGTGAAGTTCAAACTGCAAAGCCGACTAGAATACCTTACTCTGGAGAACTGATCCATCCTTATTTCTACTGGGCACCTTAGAAAGCTGATATACAGCACGTGTCTTCCTCCTTCCAGTGAATTGGCTATTTGAACGAGCTGCTTTTCGACTCGTCGTTATCCTACTGTGTTCCAAGTATGTCTGATGGACATCGTGTTCATTCTCCAGTATCAGGGGGAAATGCCAAGCTTTGAAGGACCCATTCATAGGGCTGTCGGCTAGGGGTTTCGACTTGTGCCTTGTCACGCTTGGTAGCAGTTACGTATCTCGCCTTGGTGCTCGTGAAACAATGCTCCATCTCGTGGATTACCAAGGTTGGTGTCACTTGTCTAGAATGGCCGACTTCTTACCGTCACGATGTTACGATGCTTACACAGTAACGGGGACATGGAAGCTGTTTCTGAGTCAGATCCTCAGATCACATCACCAGATGATGTTCCTCTACTTAGAATCTAAATTCAAGTGAGTGAAGAGGACGACATTCAACTAGAGGTAGACCGAGAGTCGAACAGACAGTTTGATTTCTCAACAGAGGCATGTGGAAGCTACTTTGGTACTTCGTACTTCACATGTGTCCGGGATCGGCGAACCTCAACCCCAGACTAACTCCACATTTCGATATGGATCCCACCTTGCATCACCGCGATAAGCCGATAAGCCCTGCGGACCCTCAATGTTGCCTCCATCAACCGAAACATTTCTCTCGGATTGGTAATGCTCACCAGCAGCGCATATTCAACCTACATCAACCCTAGCAACCTACAACACATTGTCCTCCAACTCTACAACCTTCGTTCGACCCGAAATCCACCAAAGACAGCCACTGGTTGATATACCCCAAACCCCTCAACCACCGCCGCAATGGCGCCCTCCCTCGAAGAACCCGACCGCGTCGAGGACGTAATAGCCCACCCCCTCAAACAAAAACCAACCCTCGTAGCCCCGGAACCAGAGCACTGCCCCGGCCCCGAATCCGAACAAGCAGGCGCAGCCGACTCGTGCGCCGGCTGCCCCAACCAAGCCATCTGCGCCTCGGCGCCCAAGGGTCCCGACCCGGACATCCCGATCATCGCCGCCCGGCTGGCGGGGGTAAAACACAAGATCCTGGTGGTCAGCGGCAAGGGCGGCGTGGGCAAGAGCACGTTCACGAGCCTGCTCGCGCACGCGTTCGCCATCAACCCGGACAACAGCGTCGGCGTCATGGACACGGACATCTGCGGGCCGAGCATACCCAAGATGATGGGCGTGGAGTCGGAGACGCTGCACGTCAGCGGGGCGGGCATGTCGCCGGTCTACGTGATGGACAACTTGGGCGTGGTGAGCATACAGTTCATGCTGCCGAACCGGGACGACGCGATTATTTGGCGCGGGCCGAAGAAAAACGGACTGATAAAGCAGTTCCTCAAGGATGTGGACTGGGGCGATTTGGATTTTTTGCTGGTCGACACGCCGCCGGGCACGAGCGACGAGCACCTTAGTGTCAATGCGTTCTTGAAGGAGAGCGGGATCGACGGCGCCGTGGTGGTTACTACGCCGCAGGAGGTGTCGCTGCTGGACGTGCGGAAGGAGATTGACTTCTGCCGCAAGGCGGGGATACGCGTGTTGGGGCTGGTGGAGAATATGAGCATGTTTGTGTGTCCGAAGTGCGACCACGCGAGCGAGATATTTAGGGCTACGACGGGAGGCGGGAGGGGGTTGGCGGAGGAGATGGGGATACCGTTTCTTGGGGCGGTGCCCATTGATCCGAGGATAGCGATGGCTTGCGATTATGGCGAGAGTTTCTTTGACTCTTTCCCCGATAGTCCGGCTTGCAAGGCGCTTAAGGGGGTTGTGAGCAGTTTGGCGGATCAGATTGGTCTTGATCCAAGAGATGTGTTGCCTGAGCAATAGACCTGGGAAGATAGCTTAGATACTAAGCAAATGATGAGATTATGACTGCATATCCGCGGCACGGAATCATGACCGTGCAATCGTCGCGCCCAGAGCCAGTATAGTAGAGGCCGAATATCTATCTTGCTTGCGATCACGTCTGATAGTCACCAGGGCAATTGATGTCATCCAACCCTCAAGAGCGCTCTCGCCCCATGACCAGAACAACCACGACTGCCTCTCTCATGCAGCACCCAACGTCTGAGGCAGTTCCTCTAGATCCTCGACAGACTCGAGATCGATAACCTTTCCGACCTCGGCGGTATTCCGCATGAGCTCCTTGGCGCCGGCGTACATCATCCTCATCTCGTTGTTGCATGTGATGGGGAGGTAGTATAGCAGCACATACGGCACCGACAGCCGGCCGGACGGTAGCGTGAGGGGGTAACTGAGCAGCACGAAGCGGGGCGTGTGGTCTGGTAGGTCTTCTGCGATCTCGTCGAGGGACTTGTAGACTGTTTTGTCTTCGTCTTGCTTGATCTCGTGGGTTGATTTATCGATCAGGTCTTTTTCGCAGAGCCGTTGTCAGATAAGGGATCGAGGTTGTGGTCCTTTCGGGGTAGAAACATACATACAAATGACGGCTTGGGGTTCGTTGGATCGCGACGTGCCCAGACGGAACTTGCGGAGCTGGTCTTTGGTCTCTTGCGAGAAGGTGTAGAGTCTGGCTTCGGAGCTCTGGAGGGAGAGGTGTTAGGTAGGGTGACAGCTTGCGCGACGGAGCTCTTACCATTTTGATAGACGTATTTTGTTAGGATGGTAGCTTGTTCGGTAATCTGGCCAGAGGTAGTTGGACTAGAGAACCAGACAAGGCTGTCTCATACACGTGTAGATCTTGCAAGAACGGGAGAGCCTCGTGACAACAGTGTCGTTCCTGCCATGCCTGTCTCAACCTTGCTGATGCGTCACCCCGCCAATCCAATGCGGGGTCCTTCCGTCGGATCCACTTCCGGCTCACCCCGGCTGGCCGGTTCCAGGCCGGTGGGTCCGATGGACGGGAGTCAGGGATAGCTGCCTGGATCAGCCTCGCACTTTCGACACATCTAATTCTAAGCCCAACTGACTAGTTCTGTCTGTTTTTCTTCTGGTTCGGTGCTTGTCCGTTCACCTCTTCAAGAGTGTATCTTAATGTTCTCCCGCGTGTCGCTCATAGCTCGACACCTCACGAGACCATCGCTCGGCTTCGCACCAATATCAGGACCATCAACTACGTCATTCCGGCCTGTAGCAGGAGGATTCAAGATGTCCGGTGTTACGGCTGACGAGCGCAACTCGCGGGCGATACATACGGCGGCATGTCTTATCATTGGGGACGAGGTTCTTGGAGGAAAGGCATGTTCGAGATCAGTGGGAGTGTCAAAGGAATATCAGCTAATTTGACGACCCCCATGGATTAGACAGTTGATGTATGTTCCGCTCTATGATTCGAGGGTGAGGTGAAACTAATGGTTTATCCAGACGAACTCGGCCTATATGGCAAAATGGTGTTTCTCGCTCGGTATTGTGAGTATGTACGGCTGGTGTTCGGATAGCTCCGTTGTCTAACCGGCACGCTGGTACAGAACCTCAAACGCGTCGAAGTCATTGAGGATGACGAGAGCGAGATCGTCGAGGCAGTCCGACGTATGAGTGATCGTTACGACTTTGTGGTGACCAGGTATGTCTTCAAACCACATGGTCTAGGCGATGGTATTCTGACAATAAGATGACAGTGGAGGGATTGGCCCGACGTAAGAGCACACTGATATCACAAGACACATGGTATCATGTCTAACAATGCTGGTGCAGACACGACGATATCACCTATCAGTCCATCGCCAAAGCCTTCGGACTGCCCCTAGTTCTTCACCAGGAGGCTTTCGCAAGGATGAAGTGTATATCGAAGCCTCACCCATCCCAGCAGAAGTTTAGCTGGGACGAGGACACACCCGCGAGGAAGGCCAGATTGAGGATGGTTGAGCTGCCGCTGGACGAGTCACGCGACTCACGCTATCTGGCGAACCAAGTATTGTTCCCGCGCGAGGAGCTGTGGGTTCCGGTTTCCGTGGTAAACGGCAATGTCCATATCCTACCGGGCATCCCGCGACTGTGTTAGTTACCCTCCTAGGTCGTTGTTCTCGTACTTTTGGTTATGCTAACACCGGCTTTCAGTTGAGAGTTTGCTGGACGGGCTGAAGCCCTTTATCATCCCGCGACTGACGGATCCAGGCAAGGGGATATTCAGGGCCATGATCTCGACGCCGCTGCCCGAGAGCTCGGTTGCCGGCTACTTGACCGAGTTGGCTGCCAGGGTTGAGTCGAAGGGCGTCAAGGTTGGGTCGTACCCCAGATGGGGCAAGAAGACCAACACGGTGACCTTGGTTGGAAAGTATGTCATGCCCCAATATTGAATGTGATCCTGTTTTGCTTGTACAGTATTTCCGTCGCTAACTACTATTTCCTGCTAGGGACAAGGAGTTTATCGAGAGCCTCGTACCGGAAGTTATTGAGAATGTAAAAGGACGCCAAGTGATTGTTGAAGGCGAGGGCGAGGAGGAAGATGAGAAGCCGAACAAGCTGGCCTAAAGTCCTCGAACCATCACCCCCACGAGAAGCTTCAGGTGTGGTAACCTGATAGTTATCTTTGTGCATCTTGAAGATCGCTTCGGTCATGCCGAGCGACGCCTGTAGTGTACGCTGAGTAATTTAACACACTTCGATCGCATATGCACAGCAGCGGGCTACGACTCGGGAGCGGTAGCTAGCCTTTCAATGTTACAGCAATGCAATGCGCATTCGGCTCAGGAGAGACAAACGACTTCGTGACGTCGGCAACCGGTCCACAGCGTCGTACAAACTTAATTTGTCAAAAGTGTTCGCCGATTAATTTGATTTGCCCCAACTGAGTCGTCGTGGAATTGTTGTAGGTTCCACGTGGGCCCAGCGAGAGCTCCCACGTGCAACGAGATAGGTAACACATTGCGAGTCTACACGTGTGTTGTCGTCAACTTCCCACGCCGTCGTCAAACGACGACAACTCCGGAGACGATCTTCGAAAATGCCTCGATCACCTTATCAGGCACCGCGAGGCCAGGCAGTCCCTGCAGATCTCAACGCATCTCAAAGGATAGGAGGCGTTTAAAGCCAATGGGGTGCCGGACTAGCCGCAGGTGCAATCTTCTATGGACGTTCTAGCGTTTCTAGTGCATGTTCTTGCTTCCACCATCATCGCCGAGCATCTGCGTGACGCCTTATCTCTTTGAAACTCTAGCTGGCAAACTGGACCAGACTCGCAGTGGAATTTTTACTTGAGGCCTTTGGCATCGACTTCTCCTATTGAGCTTGGCGGAAAGACAGCGTTGGAGGCGCGAATGACTGATGACACGGGGTTGGGCAGAGAAACACACAATATCGCCAGCTCAACAGCTAGCAGAGATGGTGGCGTCTCATAGGATGGGCTGGCGCCTTGATATGAGCCAAGGTCGCTACGAGGCTGAGGAAATAACTCAACTTTAGAGCGCAATGGAAGTGTTATGTACTGTACCTAAGCTTAACTCACTGTCCTTTTGTGATACGTCTCACAAGGCGTGTCTGATGAATACGGCACGGAAAGGAAAAGTCTGACGACAACATTGTTTGCGACCATGGAAGATTCTACTTCATCACCGATCACTTCGTATCTGTAGGAAACGATGATATTCCGGCAGAAGGTTATCGCCGGACACGCTACGTAATGGATGCTCTGTGATAAAGGGTCAGAACCATAATCTGGCCACCCCTGCCGTGGTCGGGAATGAAGAAGGGAGCTTCCCCCACAAAGCCCCTAGCAACAAGCGCCATCAGGGTATCTGTGTTCCACCCGCCATGATTGAAGTGGAGTGCTGCTCTCTCAGTCTTGTGACAAGCTTCATCTCATCAGATCAGAAGAGTTCTGAAAGTCTACCGGTAAAATGGGGAGCACAAGGCAAGTTGAAGCAACCACCCTGAACTCTTCAAGGCAGAATACGTGCAGTGGCACCATGGCTGTGATTCGCCAGCCTGCAGCACTGAGCCGTTCCAAAGAAGGAAGAAGAGGAAGGGCTCCCTTGCTGTGTGTGCGGGTGCCCACTGTGTCTGTACATTCAGGTACCTGCATTCAGGGTCAAACTCTGCCCAAACAAGGCTGCTGCAAGGTACCTTGGGCTCAACGGCAGGTACCGCCCCACAAATCTGCAACTCGTGCCGCAAATCAGCGATAGGCGCTGGTGCTTGTCTGGCAATGTCTGGTCACTTTTTGGGTGCCCACACCTGAGCTGTTGGTGCACCGCACGCACCTCCTGCCTCGTCCTTTTGCTGCCAGTGCTGCCTCTTTCTTCCTGCAAGCCAGTGACCTCCTGCACCTCTGCTAGGCTCTTTCCCAAACCGCTAGCAACCAAAAGACCGAACACTGCATCCCACACCTTTCCTCCATCATCTTTTTTGCGACTTCCTCTCAGACCCTCATCATCCCCGAACTTCACCGCGATCCGCGACTCGTAATCATTGGTCTGTCCGGTACAGTGTTCATCCCAAAAGTGTTCTGAACCTCGCATATCGTCCGACGAATTAAGCTCGCGTACCCGCCCACCGTTTCCTTGTGATTTTGGACCACCTCGGCCGATAAACTTAGCAAGGGGTCCCCTTTCTTTGTTCGCCGGCGCCTATTCCGAACCTCAACCTCACTTGCCAGCGTCATCCGATTACCTCAATCGAGATATCGCGTCGGCTCCTTCTAGCTGCGCCATCATTCAATCAAGAGGATAGCATTCTCTAGTTGTTGCAATTGCACTGCATCACGCAAACTTACAATGGCGTCCAAGGTTCGTCCCAAAACTCCACCCGAACACATCAGCGCCATCGCGCTCGCATCTGCCAAATCTGCCAACCAGAAAGCTAACTCCATACTGCAAATCACAGTTCCTACGAGAGTATAAACTGGTGGTCGTCGGCGGCGGCGGCGTCGGAAAGTCGTGCCTTACCATCCAGTTGATCCAGAGCCATTTCGTCGATGAATACGACCCAACAATCGAGGGTTCGTACCTTCCCCGCACCTCGTGTCTCGGTCGCGTCACTGACCCGACCTTTGATAGATTCCTACCGCAAGCAGTGTGTGATTGACGATGAGGTTGCCCTGCTCGACGTGCTGGATACTGCCGGCCAAGAGGAGTACTCTGCCATGCGAGAGCAGTACATGCGCACTGGCGAAGGCTTCCTGCTAGTTTACTCCATCACATCCAAGCAGAGCTTCGACGAGATCACAACATTCCAGCAGCAGATCCTGAGAGTCAAGGACAAGGACTACTTCCCCATGGTGGTGGTTGGCAACAAGTGCGATTTGGAGAGCGAGCGGGAGGTCTCGAGAGCAGGTAAGCACCGAGAACCACACCAGGGAACCGCCACTGCAACTGCTAACAGAGGTGCACCATAGATGGCGAGGCTCTTGCGAGGTCCTTCGGATGCAAATTCATCGAGACGTCTGCCAAGTCACGGATCAATGTCGACAAAGCCTTCTATGATATTGTCAGGGAGATTCGGAGATTTAACCGCGAGATGCAGGGATATTCGACTGGCAGTGGAAACTCGAACGGCATCAACCAGATCAACAAGATGGAGGTTAGCGACAACGAGTCCAGTGCCGGCTGCTGCTCGAAGTGCATTATCATGTGAGGCGACACCGGACCGCTTCTGGTGCGGTGAAGAGTACGTGGAAGAGTTACGCCCACATTGGCTAGAGCAGAGACCGCGGGTCTGGCTGCAATGCTAAGGGCTACAGTGTTGGAGAGCTACAGCCAGAGGAGACAGGCACATCAACTAGGAAGCTCACGCTCAAGTGGATGAGCTGCTGTGTGGGGGAACAAAGGGAGCGGCAGATACATCTTTACAACTGCTCGGCGTTGAGTGCAATGGTTGCACATTCATCAGATCTGCGATGGGGATCTGTAAGCGCCACAGTCGTGGAGATGTGGAGCAGACGGCTTCAGCTCTTACTGGGAGCGACATATCACGGCACTTGTGAGGCCTGGGAAAAGCAGAGAACAAGCTGCAACTTCCCTGACTACAGACTTTTCTTTTTCCTTTCGCGAGGGTCATTCGAACTAAACTCTGGTTCTTCTATATCAACTGCTATCCAAATCTGTAATTCATTGTCCTATGTCTCATGACACTAGCCTCAATGTTGTGTGACTGTTGTCTCCTGGGTTGCTGTTCAACGGCTATGAATAGCACAACTTAGGAATGTGGTCGACAAAGCATCAAGTGCTCACAACAAAAGCAGCAAGTGCTTACACCAAGGTGTGTCACTGAGCCCTTTTATCGATCCTGCCATGGATTCGAGCTGACCACAAAGACAGCCTGCACTCGCCAGCTCCTCAAAGAGTTGTGCCAATGCAAAGGAGAGACACAACAATGTATTGTGAATGTTCACGATGAAGGTGTTGTCGAGTTCAGGATATATAGCATCGAGTACAGCACAATTCCTCAGACACTTTCATATCACTATACATCTACACAACTACGCATCTACACGTCTATACGTCTACACACCTATACGTATACACACCTATACGTCTACACACCTATACGTCTACACATCTACACGTCTATATATCTACACATCTACCCATTTACACATGGCCCCTCCGTCATGGCCCGTCAAAGGGGTCTGGGGCTTGGACCCAAACGGACTCCGGGAGCACTACCTCCCCCACCCGTCCCCTAATCCTGCGCTCGCCTCCGTACCTCTTTCTACTGTCACTTCTCAGGCGCAGAACCTCAAGAAAATACCGTCAGAATCTTGTCAGGGGAAGCGGATTATCCCCGGAGCACAACATGACCCTGCCGCGGGCGGTGGACAGTCTGTATGCGGAACGCAGACCATGGGCTCGTGTGCCGACCCTCGGCACGAGGGTACATGTACAGGCCCAACCTGCTTCATTTGCTCCTTATTATCTAAGAAGCACATCTTGCGCGATGCCCCCGAGCACCTCACTCGGCAGCAGGTCATGGATGGGCGGGCATACGCCTGCCATAGCTGCCTGCGGAACGGCAATGCCGCCAACGTCGCCTACAACAAATACGATAGGCACGTCTGGGGCATAAACGATCCTAAGCGTGGACGCACTCACACAGGCCTCCCTACCACCATCTTCGGGTGTTCCTGCGGGGAGAAGCTGCTGAAGTCGACGCTCTGCCGCTCCCATGCCCTCAACCACGCCGACAAGTGGGTCAAGTCCGTCAAGGCGGCCCGAGGGTGGATGAACGACCTGTTCGGAGCCAAAGTCTGCCCTTTCTGCCTGTGCCAGTCCACAGGTGAGTCCCCGATTGATGTTTACAACTTCCAGGGCCGCGAGGGCGGCGAAGACCTGGCCACAATCATCTACGCATGTCTGTCTTGCCAGGACATCGTCGTCGTCCCCCGAGAGGACGGCATGGGCACCAGGCGGGGCGTTAAAAGCGGCGTTAAAAGCCCGGCTGCCAAACCGCCCGCTCCCGACGCTGGAGGGATGGGCACGGATGGCGGCTCGTCGCCGCCCCCCGGGGACGCTGCAGACGACGACGCTCCCGCGCCAGGGGCTGATGATGATCTTTGGAATGACTTCGTGCACACAGCCCGGCACGAGAACCAGCTGAGGGGACTTGATCCGAACAACCCAGTGCCTTTGCCCCAGCCGCCGGTGAATGTCACCCGTCTTCAACGTCAGCCGGAGCCGGCATGGAATGGCGATGAGTATAGGGACCTGGTCAATTTCGACGATGATAATGAAGAATTCGATATGGGCTATACGGAAGGAACCCACGCCGGTGACGCTGCTAATACTGGCGTTGGCAACTCTGTCCCTGACAACTCTGGCGGTGACAACCCTAACCCTGTCTCTGACAACTCTGGCGCCGACGATGAGAATTTCGGAGGTGACGATGACAACATGGACGTGGATCCATCCCCGGGGGAGACAGAGAGTCCTGTCGAGGAGGTAGCAGGCGGTTATTTCACTTCCGGATTTCTGAGCAGCCTCCCCGCCCCCAGGCCCGTCGTGGTTCCTGCTGGACTTGTCCAGCCGCCGGCCCCTGCGCCGGGCCAGAGTGTCGGAGTCCCCGTTCCTCCGAACAACCCTGCGTCTCCGTCTGCGAGGAACACCCCCCCTGCTCAGCATCCACCTCAGCCAGCCAACCAGCCTGGTCCTGCTGCTCCCGCTCCATCCCAACCGGTTCCGCAGTCTGCCCTCCCTCAGACTGCCTACGAGTCCCGGCCCATTGTCACCCCCCGGCCCCCCCCGAACGTCTTCCCTCAGCCTCCTGCCGCGCCCCGGCACACTCCCCAGAGTAGCACTCCGGCCGCGCCCGCCCGGCCCGCAAACCGGCCCCCCCCCGGCCGCATCACAGACCCCGAGGCGCAACTCCTCTGGATCTCGCTTAGGGCCGCAAGGCTACGCATGACCGAGGATGAAGCACGCTCCCTGTATGAAGCGCTGGCACGAGGAGAATTCACCGCTGCCCGCGCTGCAGCCGCTGCCGCCGAGCCCCAGCAGCCTCCGAGCCAAGGTCAAAAGCGTCGGAACGACGTCATCGTCATCGACGACGACGACGATGATGACGACGAGGACGCGGGTCAGAACCGCGCTAAGCGCCAGCGGACCCAGCCGCCCCCGGCGGGCGGACCCGCCGGCCAACCTGCTGCGGCCCCGGCGGTCCCTACACCCGCGCCGGCGGTCCCTGCACCCACGCCGGCGGTCCCTCTACTTGCGCCGGCGGTCCCTGCACCCGCGCCGGCGGTCCCTGCACCCGCGCCGGCGGTCCCTCTACTCGCGCAGCCGGTTAAGCGCGGACGCGGTCGGCCCCGGGGGAGTAAGGATAGCTTTCCGCGGGGTCCTCGGCGCGCTTCCGGCAGTGGTGCTGCCGGCGGTGGTGCGCGAGGTGGTGCGCGCGGCGGTGCTCGCGGTGGTGCTCGTGGCGGTGCTCGTGGCGGTGCCAGGGGCGGTGCTCAAGCAGGTCAACAGCACCAGCCCCCGGTTCCTAGTCCGCTTACGCAGGCGCCGCTTGTCAATGTTGCGCCGGGGCTGAACCAGGGTCAGGGGAATGCGTACTCTCTGCCTCAGCTCCAGCCGGCTCCGGCTCCGGCTCCGGCTCCGACACAGGCACAAGGGTACATCCCGAATCGGCCCAGCCAGTCCAGCCAAGGCCATGTTTCGCGCCTAGGGACAATGCCGGGTAATCCCTTTACTGGTCCGGGTCCGCGTGTCTCGGGCCAAGGGCAACTTGCGCCGGGCCAGGGACGGGCTGGAGGATATGTTCCTAACCCGGGGCTGAACCAGGGTCAGGGTAATGCCTACTCTCTGCCTCAGCCGGCTCCGGCTCCGGCTGCGACACCGGGATACGTCCCGAATCGGCCCAGCCAGTCCAGCCAAGGCCATGTTTCGCGCCTAGGGACAATGCCGGGTAATCCCTTTGCTGGTCCGTCTGTCCCTGGCCAAGGGCAACAACAGCCTGGGCAACGGCCGCAGTTCGGGCAGGTTCTGCAGCAAGTCGCTGGTCAGGCACCACAGCAGGGCCAGCCTCAAGTGCCCCAGCAAGCTCAACCGCCTCAGCAACCTCAAGCCCCGCCTCCGAGCCAGTCCCAGAACCCTCCCGGGTGCAATCAACAGTAGTCCGGGCAATACGTTTGGTGGTGAAGTTTGAGTGAGAAGGTAAGTCGTAGAAAGATAAACGAAGATGAGTAGCAGGAAGACATAGGAGGTCGTGGTTCTACAGATTGTTAGTGGACGCCTGCCGGCAGGATAATTCACGGAATAATACACCTTATATTTGCAATTGGTGTAGACTGCGAATTCATAGCCCACGTGATGAAGAATATTCTCAATTGCGACGCAATTCTCAATCCGGAGAGCAGATATCTATAACCATTATGCTCTCGGTCCTTTTCCTATATTACCAGTCCTGGCTAAGAAATAAACAGCGCAAATGGTATCATCATCAGTTGGATTCCGTAAAATGAGTGACATGCCCCTGGGTATCTTTCGAAAAACAACAACAAATGCCAACCGACCAGAAACAATGCTGTCGTATTATGTAAGGAGTGTCGTGAATCCGTAACTCATGTCTGATGCTCGTGTGTCCCAAGGTATGCGTCATCGCGTGCCAAGTCTATCATAAATGTCCAAATTACCCGCAGAACGGCTGCGGAAGAAAGGTATAGCGAGAACTCAGACCAAGAGAAGCGCCGCGAGTACGGACAGCGCGAGCGAGGCGAAACTTGTTCGCTCGATCGACCTGGGTGCCAGACTGCCGGGGACCTGTGAGGGAGCACGAGTCGTGGTAGAGGACACTGTCGATGGCGACTGCGAGCTGGAAGACGAGCTCGACGTCGTCGTGGAGGAGCCTCCGCTTCCTTCCGTGGGAGTGCTGCCGGTCGACCCTGTTGTTTGAGGGGTTCCGCTGCTGGCGCTCGGTTTCGCGGTCGGAGGAGTTGTCTCTGTTGGAGTTTCGGTCGGGCTCTCAGTTGTTGGACTCTCAGTTGTCGGGCCTGCGGTCGGGCTCTCGGTTGTCGGACTCTCAGGTGCAGTTTGGGTTTCGGTCGGGGTCTCGCTGCTTAGGGGAGGCGGAGGCTGTCTAGTAGTCGTAGGAGGCGGCGGAGGGGGAGTGGTCGTTGTGATGGGATTAGGATTCGTCTGCGTATTCGGTGGCGCCTGCGTCGTCGACTGCACCGGAGGAGCGGAGCTTTGCTGTGACTGGGGCGGCGTTGAGCTCTGCTGTGCAGGCTGCGGCGTGGTGGCTAGACAGAAGTTGACGAATTGCGCGAACTTTGGATCCAGGTACGCCTTGTTCGTCAGCTTTGTCTGGCCGCTATTTGTGGTGATGCAGTTGTTGCAATCGGTGTATGAGGTGTTAAATGCCGAGCCGGCAGCGCAGAGCTGTGCCGTTTTGCCGACTTGTTGCGCTTCGAGGTAGCAGTCGTTACAGGTGTCGTAGCACACGGCCGGGACGACGGTCTCATCGCGCTTGGAGAAGGCGTTCAGGTGGCCCGCGAATCTTGGCCAGCTGCCGCGCTTTGCCTTTTCCTTGCCATAGCCATAGCCAGAGGTTGTTGTCGCAGTGGTGGTAGGTGGAGGATAGTGCGACAGGTCGGTTTGGGATGCCCAGTTGCCGGTGATGATGGACGTCAGAGTACCGTCGATCTTCTCCACAACGACCTCCTCTTCGAAAATGTCGAAACTCAGTCCGAACGCGTTTGGATCGAGATTGAAGTACCCTTCGGTGGGAGGGTAGTAGCTCGTCTCGTTCACAGGCCATACCACGAAGGGGAAATCGGGAGCTTTGATACAGTCTGCGGGATCGCACAGGAACTCGTCGGCAGGCGAATCTGCCCAGATGTTGCAGTGATCCGGCTTCTTCGGACTGCAGACGAGACCAGGCTTGCAACCCCATGTGAGGTCCGACTTGGGATCCACGCCTGGTGGGCGCGATATGGTATTGGTTGGTGCCGAGCAAGTTGTTACCGTTCCGAGGATTGTCGTTCTGATGGTCACTGTGGCAGGCGGAGAAGCAGGGTTAGTGATAGTGACCGGGGGTGGGGTCTGGGTCACTCCCGGGATTGTGACAGTTATGGTTGCAACTGATGTCGTCCCAGGAATGATACTGACGGATGTGGTCCCGGGCAGCGTAAGTGTCGTCGTGACCGCAGGAATGACACTCGTCACCGTGACCAACGAAGTGGTTCCTGGCAGGGTAATCACGGATCCTGGAAGCGTCGTCACTGAACCGGGTAGAGTCGTTACTGAACCGGGAAGAGTCGTCACGGAACCGGGCAGAGTCGAGCCGGGCAGGGTCGTCACTGAGCCCGGAAGTGTCACTGTGACTGCAGGAAGCGTGACTGTGGAACCTGGCAGTATTGTCACTGAGCCAGATACCGTGGTTACCGAGCCGGGCAAAGTAGTCACCGACCCAGGAAGCGTTGTCACCGAACCAGGTAGTGTTGTTACCGAGCCTGGCAGTGTGACGGTCGGGCCCGTGACGGTCGGGCCGGGAACCGTCACAACACTAACAATGACGCTGGTCGTAGTCAGCGTAACAGGCGGAGGAATAATGGTCGTCAGACTTCCACTAATCGTAGTCGTAATCGGCGGAGGAACGCTGACAAAGGTACTAGTAGTTGTATCGGTCACCGTAACGAAGCTCGGGAACGGCGTTCCTGGTTCCGTAACTGTGGTCGGAACGAGCTCCGTTGTAGTCGTAGGTTCCGTGATAGTCACGGGATAAGACGTTGAGTAAGTCGATGTCACGGTTGAGA